>BGPR01002327.1:74697-132272 GCA_013235015.1 Araneus ventricosus
TGCTTTTATATTTCGAAACTCGCCAATGACTCACCAAGCACAGAGACAGCCACCATCCTGAAATAGAATCTTAAAAAAAATAATCCTCGCACATAGGTGGTATTAAAAGACTTCACGGAATATTCACGCCATTCATGAATTTAAAAAATAGTACAAAACGACGCATTCACTGGCTTCATTCTGATTTCAAATACATTCCCTGGTTTATCGGACTGTCAATCGTACATGTTCAACTTGGCTTAAATTATGGTAAGAGAATATATTATGTATACATTTGTTTACCTCTATTTTTGATCTCCTTTTACTTTGAAGACTTCCTTTTGTTTCACTTTTAACTAAATCAATTAAGGCAATTTTAAAACTGCTTGATATAATATTAAGGTTCTATTCATATGTGACAATATTAAAGATCTCTTTCTCATAATCAGTGGATTTGTCCGACTGAGGTGTATAAGGAATGCGATTCAATTTTCTCATCGTCAGATAATGTGGAATTTAAAAAAAAAAAATTCTGTTTAAAGCTTCCTCGTTCATTTCTTCAGGCTTCTTCCAAGACACGGATCCGAATTTCTTAATTTTTTAAGGTGTATTCGAGTAAACACTAATCTCAGAATTTCTATTCATAATTATGTTGGATGTGCAGACTAGTTTTACAGGGGCAAATACGGTTTGTGGCTCTGCGGTGAGCAGTTTTCCCTATGCGTAAATATACCTACAATTAGATTTCAGACGGTTATATGAATCAAATATATTTGTGCGTTATTTGTGTTCAATTTTTAGCGCATTCGCATTGTCTCGGCTATCCGAAAGTAAGGAGCTGTAAGCTTAATCACTAATAATAAGTAATATAAATAAGGAAATTTCATGTTCTATTGTCTATGATCAGCGATTAGATTCAACTCCACACCTGGAGTATTATATTCCAATTAGAGACGTTGTAATTATTTCAAGATTCATAAAACACTTATAGCAGTTTTGCTTTACTTGTCGGAATAGCGGTTGAAATGTTTTGATTAATATCATTCTGGAAAAATTAGGTTTCTTTATTTTTCCCATATTTAATGCAGATTTAAATCTTTGACATATATTTAATAGGCTGTGTAGATGGTAAATGGCAGATTTTTTTTAACATTTGATTTTATAACCCATGATGGTTTCATTCCATAACCAGGAGAACTAATCTTCCTCTTATCTTAATATTCTGTTGATAATTTTACTCACTTGTCCTACGGTATACCACAATGACTTTCTTCTTATGAAACTATAGGTGGAACACGTTTTTCAGAAACATTCAGAAATAATTCACCAATATTAAACCTTTGTTTAGCCACTTTCATATAAATTACGAAATGGATTTGCATTTGCCTAAACACTGCTCTAAAGATCTGTCGGAACAGAATTATTTAAGAGCCTCTATAAAATTATTTTAATATGTTCATGCCGGGTATGTAATTTGCATTTTCCCAGTGTGTCCCACCGTCTGTACAGTCAGCTTGAAGATGTTAAGTCCTCTCTTTGTATTTTAATTTATTTGGAATATTTCAACAAGTTTTAACCCATTCATTTATGGAAATTTCAAGGATCCCTCAGAAGAAGAAGGCAACTGATTGTTTTTGCGCTCTTTATTTTTCTGGACTATCACGACCGCGAACTTTATTCAGTTTGTACCTGACGTCTGAGTAATTCAATTTTTGATGATTAAGATGTCCCATTTTTGACATCTGCTCGATGAATGATTTCTAATGCAAAACCTCTAGGAATATCTAGTGCAGCATTGAGAATCGTCTAAGAATCTATTCTATCTGACTTTTGAGTGTTAGAATTCTTATTAAGTTTCGAAATCTCTTTAATAATGAAATGACAGTATCAACATTAATTTGTCTTCAATTTATGGAGATTAGTATACGTAAGGTAGAGACGCTGCGTCTTCATGTCTTTGTAATTTCTAGGAACATTATTCTTACAGAAATGGTTTCGCTTAAGGCATTGGAAATAAACAACCAATAAATGTATCTGGATTATCAGTTCCAGTTTCAGTAGCAAAGTCTTGTAATGACAGAAACGATGTCTGATTTCTTTTTAATACGGTTTTTTTCAACATTGCCTCTTATGACTGAAATAAAACGACGAATCATTCCTTTTTAGGAATTGTTTTATGTTCAGCACTTCCTAAATGATAAGATTTTTATATCAGCCATTATTTCCATGCATTATTTTTAATGGCGGTTTCTAATAAAATTTCAGTACTGTTTATTTCTTTCAGCATTTCCACTGATGAAACGAAATTTATATCAGCCCTATGTTTTAAAGGTTTATTTTTAATTGATGGTTTCTAAATCGATAGAAATAAGTTACCAATCCGCTTAAAATAGGCCCAGACTATCTGTAGGCAAGAAGATACAAACCGTATAGCATTAATAATGATAAATGATATAAAGAGGTGAGGTTTGGTTTCTAATGAATATGAATAGAATATCTATCTTACTGAAACTTTTTCTGCTTTTTGTCCTGGAGGTTTGAATCTAATTCCAAAGTATGCAATTATTTTCAGGAAAAGGAAATGTTTTTAACATTCCAACTCAATGAGTTTGAAACAAAGCAGATTCTCACTGCATGAAAACTTCGTAAGAAATAAGACTTTAAGTTTAGTTTAGTTATATTAACGTCCCTTTTTTGAAACAACACGAGGGCTATTTTGGGACGGACCTCGTAACTTTGAACCGCGGTCAGATGACGAGGACGACGCCTGAGCTGCCACTCCCTCTCCAAACTTCCACGCCACACCAGCGGGAGGACGTTTGGCCCCTGCGTATGATTTAGCGTGCAACGGGCCCCATACACGGCGGATCTTCAGTGGAACCGGGTTTCGAACCTGGAACCCTCCGGCCCCAAAGCCAAGACCTTGCCACTAGGCCACCGCGGCCTCATAAGACTTTAAGAGAATTTCGTAGTGAGCACGGCCCGATTCCTTCAAAATACATCTGAAAAGTTTTAGTACAGAAATGCCGATCCGAAAGGAATGATTTAAGTATCCGAAATGTGAATTTTGTTGCATACAGTCTAAGATCACATAAAATTCTAAGTGGTTTAAAAGCAATTTCTCGAAATCCAAAGGAATGACACAAATTTCACTGGGCATTTTCAGCAACGATTTCAATATGTGTTTGGATATAGGAATATGTATTCCATTATTGAAAAAATTAACGTTAAATTTTATATTAATATTAAAGACATCTTGAAATAAAAAGAATGCAAATAGGCTTTTCAGAGAAATGCAAATTTGGTTACAGTTTGGCGCGTCGTCGCTTCTACATTAATTTGTTTGAATCGTCTTAAACCGACAAATATAAACGGAAGGAACAACATTTAGTTTCGTTTTTTTTCGTAATGATGCAATATCGAATCGGTTATTTTTTAAAAATATTCCTTTGAAGGGCTAAGCAGGCACCCGGCGGATGCTTTTAATTTAAAATACATCATACGTCTTCACTAGCCGCATGAGCTTGGACCTAGTAGTTTCGCAAGCACATTGAACTTACGTGCTTGGTTCACTCCAATACGTATTTATTTTTTATAAATTTATTTATACTTATAGTCACTGAGGGGGAATATTATCAGGACACTCCAATATTTAGCATAGTGTTTCATAGAAGAATTAATTTATTTTAATTAAGGGAACCCCTCATGCCAAGTGAAACTAAAAGATGGGCCATAAGAATTATGTTACATCCTACATAAGATGTTAAATACAATGAAATTGCTCGAGGCCATGAACTCAGAGAATACGTTTCCTTTATGTGTATCCGAGTCTTAGACTGGCATTTAAAATCACCCATCAGGAGAATAGGAACTTAGGAGTTTGGCGAAATCATAGATGCAATATTGGCGTAATCCGAAGGTCGCCAAGTATGCTCTGTGGCCGCTATAACACTACACTTTTTAACTGCGGGTACTTTCTTATATACGTGGTTTATAAACCACAACCGCAGTTAAAGGGTTAAGTACCGATAAAACTTTTTCCAAAATGTTAAGTAAAACGTTGCGGAGCACATTTGCTGCATTTTATCAAGCTGGTTTATCTTATGACATACCGTTCTAAACTCCAACAAAAATGCTTTTCATGAAGATTATAAAGGCTACATAGTCGATGGAATGACGCAATGATTGGTGAATACTTCTTGAAATGGTGTTCGGACAGTAATGACTTATGTGTTTTAAACATAAAAAAGGACAGCTGAGGGCTGCATAACCGTCTAGCTAAAAGATTTAATTTAGTTTAAGTTACATTAAAGTACCGATTTGAAGCAACACGAGGGCTATATGGGGACGGACTTCGTAAATTTGAACCGCGGTCAGATGTCGATGAAGACACCTGAGCTGCTACACCCAACGCAAACTTCCGCGCCACACCAGTGGGAGGAAGTGTGGCCCCGATGTATGTTTTAACGTGCAACATTCTCACATATACGACAGGTACTCAGTGGAATCGGACTTGGAATGTGCAACCCTTCTGTCCTGTAGCCGAGACGTTAACATTAGGCCAGAGTGGCGCATCCAGTTAACAAAGAGTGGGAAAGACGCTAGGCGTGAAGGCCCTTCTCACATTGGCATTTGTCGGAAGTTTACCTAGAAATTATTTCTCCAATTCCGGAAGCGAGTTTCCGGAACCATGCTTTAGTCCTCAGCTTTTTATGGCAAGTGCATTTAATACCCTGTATCTACGATTTACAGGTGTCATAGCGAAAATATTTTTATACCACTTGGAACTGCAATGGAAATGCTTTTCAAGAAGATAGCTGTGCTGTCGACACTTTAGGGGTCTTCAATTATTTTGCGAAGTTTTCTGGAATGGTGACCCTAACGGGATACCAACTGAATCTGAAAAAGAAAAATTTTGCTGCAACTGGTCTAACATCACTTACGACTTTAATTAGTTTGTTCTATGCTCAAATCCAAAACTGCCACTAAAAGAATGGAAACCTTCTCCCCAAACGGCTTCAGTAAAGGAATAAATATTTGATTATTGAAAGAAGGCGCATTAAGCATCTTTTAAAAATACTGGAGGATTTGGCCTCCTAAAGACCGAATCTGTACACAGAATCGATTTGTATTGATCTATCACGTGCCTTCCAAAAATGGAAGATTCCTATTTGTTTCTTAGGTTTCCCAGGAAAAATGCGATGGTAACCATTTAGCTACAGATTGATGAAAAAATGAGCTGTTGTAATAGATTAAGAGATATAGTTCTAGAAAATGCCATCAAAAATCTTGAAATTTCAACTTCACAATTTGCTAAATAATTTTTATGTTGATCCGCTATATAAATTTAATTTAGAAGTTATAAATTACGACCACAATATCACAAGACGTTTGAAAATTTGGACAAGCAAAATTTGAAATATTTCCTTAATATATTTAAAGCAAAGCTAAAAACATAAGAATAACAATTTAATAAAATTTTTTTGCAGGAACAGCTATTGCTGCAACGCAGAAAAAATTTTCAATTTTTGTATTAGAATTAATCTACAGAGAAATTGAAATCTCAATGTCTTTTCTTTGACGCTAGTGACTTATGTTCCCCCTTAAACATTATTCTGTCGTAATATATGCCAAACCTATTGCAATTTACCCTACACCAATCGAATATCTAACGCATTACAGATCCCACAGTTTTGATCCCCAGTCAGATGACAAAGACGACACTTGAGCTGGCGCCCCTTCTCCAAACTTCCGTACCACACCAGCCCAGCTGGAGGACATTTGGCCCTCTGCGTATGATTCAGAATTCTCCATGCCAATATAGACAGCAGATCTTATGTGGAATCGGGTTTCGAGCCAGGAATCCTCCGGCTCAGATATTCAGACGTAACCACTAGGCCAATGCGGTCCCTGTACCAACTTTGGCCCTGTCTCCCCTATTCTAATTTTTCTGAAATAAAATCATTGAAGTGTATGCATTGTTCTAAAAGAGTGAGAGTAATTTCATTTTTTGAGCAGTGTTGTTTATTCTGTTGGTGTTCCACTTCTGAGACAGTCTATGTACGGCTATTTTGCGAAAAAGCTCCCTTCGAAACATATACAGTTTAAACAAAATAATTCTTTTTACACTTTCTAAAATGAAAGGGTTTAGAAATGCAGTGAGTATATGTACTTTCCAATCGCTTATTTCTTAAAATATATTATGTCCGTTAACAAGGCTGATATTTGAACCTAGAAATATAAAAATGGGTGACAATTTTCGCGTCAAAGTTATTTGAGTTTATAACTGATGGCAGAACCATTGCAACAAACTTCACAATTCAAATACTTAAGGTGCGACTAATACTACACCTTTTCAAGAACTAATTCCTGCAGAACACGGATACTAGAGCACACATCAGTATTTTCATATAAAAGCTTTTCTCCTATAGTTCTGAGTGGTAGGAAACAAGAAAAGTGTTGGAAACTCCTTTATGAGGAACATGTTGCGGGATGTTTGATTTCTACAGTTAATTGTAACAAGCACTGTAAATACAAGACGGCCCATTTTACGTTCAGCAGCATTCTAATTGGCTGAAAGCGCGCTGATAAAAAGAATTAAAACATAGCAAAGATAATCTTTCAGCTTACTGGATTGTTTTATTATATACTTACTGTCTTGAGGACTTCCTTTATAGATTTAACAGAAAAAATGATCAAATAAAAGACGAAAGTAAAATCCAGTTACATCTTAGCTTTCAAAGATGGAAGAGAAACACGTAATTAAATATTTGTTTAAACATTGAAAACAGTTTGAAATGCATTGCCACAATTAAGCGTGTTGTTGTAAATTAAGCCATAAAATATTTTTAAAATTTTATTAAAATAAGAGAAAAATTCTTGACACAACTTCATTAATTTCATTGAAAATATATATATATTTAATATTCAGATGGTGAAAAAATGATTTTTGTTTTGTAATATTTTCGGAACGGAAAACGACAAAATGCAAGTTAAATTTCATTTAATTAAAATTATAAATAAAATTTTAATAAAACGGCTCCGAGGGCCGCATTCCCACCTTCCAAAGTATGTCTGTGTCGAATTTTTTTTATCTCGGTTTAGCATTCTGTCTTGTAGAGCGCCAACACACACACATTCTCCTTTATTAGTATAGATTATCCTCCTTGTGGGATTCCATTCACGATCACACAACAGACGATTTTTGTGACAATATATATAATTTTTTTGTACAAATGATTTACAAGAATAATCGTCCGAAATTGCAAAAAAGTAGCCAGACCATGTTATTTGAGCTCTGAACGTTTTCGCATATTCTTGTATTTCCTAAAATAATAAAAAGGAACATTTCACAATATGATGAGTTTCTATATGTCAGAAGATTTTAATTATAGGTTCCAAAATGGACACACATATTAAATGGATATTTTTTAAATCGCTGCAAGTTTTCAAATCTGTGTAATTTTTCCGTTTTCTTTTAGAAAATTATTCGGATTTCGGTGTTATTATTATCATTTTTTACAGTTTGCGCAGTTAATTGAAATTTTATTTGGTTGCAATTATTGCGAGTAAATGATTTACGCGTAATTTTTAAGAAAACAGAGAATGTTTCTTGTATTATAACTCTGGTGAACAAACAGTACTTGCTCCCTCATACAGAAATTTTGAAATAATGATTGTCAAATTTAATACATTGTTATACGTTTTCTGTCTCTAATGGTTTTCAAAATCCATTGAGTGCTTAATCAAATTATTGTTTATACATGCTTAGTTTTCTTAAAGAATTTTATGAAAACGCAAACTGAGTTTATTTTCTTGGCACAATTATTTTTAGATTATAATGCGTCACTTGCAATAATTTTTTTTCAGGATGAAATGACGAGTCTTAATCCGTTACAATTGTCTAGGGCTACCAGAAAATAAGAAAATGCAAACTGTGGCACTAATGAGGATAAATTAAAAACCGAATTAATGTTCATTTTCTATTATGAGCAATTTGATTAAACATCACTCTGGTTTTTGTCCTAGAGGTTACATATTCGATAGCGGGGAACTAACTAGTTACAAAATCCTGACATTTGTCTAGCAGTTCTGCTTAGAGTTTTCGAATACCTTTTGAAAATTTCAGTTTAATTTTTTAAAAATAAGTTTTTAATTCTTTCCATATTAAATTCACATTTCTATCATTTACATTGGCTTAATTGAAGGTATAGATGCTATATCAGAAGAACCTTTGCGTCTGTTTATGGCCTGTGGCAAAAACCGTATCACAGAACAATAAGAGCTTCATTCAACTCTTGAAGAATATAATCTGTCTCCCATTTTTTTATCAGTTGTCATAGATTTCCAGCGTTAATATGCTGTATACACTGTCCCTCATGAACATGGTCTCCTCCAGATGTGTTGGAAAATACCGATTCATACAAAATTATGCCTTATCAAACAAAAGATCATTTTCACGATTCCACCTGGATATTTAGATGCCGTTAAGAAGGAGTAAGGTGAAAAATTTTACCAAGTCATAAAAAAACGAAAGGATGATATTAAGGGAGGAGGAATATCAACATAGTATCCGAATGCTGTTGAATATTAAATAGAGGCGATCGGCGGAAAGATCATCAGTAAAAGAGTGGAAAAAGAAGTTTAGAGAAAAAAAGAAAACGATACTATAAGGGTTTGTAACATATTTAAAAGCTCATTTACAATTTAGATCATATCAGACCTTGGATATAAATGTAAAAAATATATTTAAGCAGTTACATATATGAAATCGATTTGTGATGAATAGGAACTTGCGTTTTTAGAAAAACAAAGATTTTATTTTTGAAATCAGCACTGAAAATAATATAAAATTCAGTTATCAGAATTAAAACAATTCTCAAAAGGTGTTTTTTGCATGCGTGTGCAATCTTTTAAAAAAAGCATTTCATTTCGTTTTTATTTTTATTGTTATTATAATTTGCGGCCAAAGTATTGTTTGCTTCGTATAATGGCTCAATTCACACAAACATGGATAAGTTTAATTTCCACGTAAATGTTCTTTTTAACTGAATTAAAATCTGAATTTTGTTGACTGACACTCAAGAGATTTGCTGACGGACACATGTCCTCAAGCTAAGCCACGCTGTAAACAGTAGTTTTAGAAATGAATTTCAAAAATATCTTCTACAGTGAAAAATATTATTGAAAATTAAATTAGTAATTCAAACAAAAGATAACGTTGTTGATTAAAGAGATTATATTGTTTAAACCTTATGAGGCAATACAGCTTTAAACAATGCTTTTTACGGAATTTAAACAATGCCGAAAGTTATTATTGCTAAGATTTATCCTAAGAAAACATATTGCCTCCGCCATCTTGAAAAGCTTTGTGGAAAATTATTTTTATTTCTGAAGAAGCCAAAAAAATTCTTAGATCATCATTTAAGATTTGCAGTCAATAGAGGTTAGTAATGAATATCTTATAAAATGATGGACTTTGTTTCAATTTACTTCTTACAGAACTATTTGTTGCTCCTTAATTTAAGTTTCCGAAAAGACTCCTAAAGCTTTGAATGTTAAGTTTCTAATACTTGTTCATCTTATCGCAAAAAATGTTAATGTATTCTCATCTGAAAATTTAATTTGTTTCACTATAGCTGAAGAGTGGCTCTTTGTTTCGATTTGAATTTTTTCGAAACGAACACATTACGATGTATCTGTTTGGTAAACTGTTCTCGTTCATTTTCTTCATAATTTCCTTCGGTTTATCTTTGCTAAGTAGATAGTTATAGTTCGATTGTGCAAAATAAAGATTTAATGATTTAATTTTCATCAGGTTTATTCACCAGTGAATACTTCATTTCATACTGATGCAAAGGATATTCGAAATGAAAAAAATTCACCTGAAAAATTGTATTTTTCTTTTAGAATATAATTACCAAATGGAGTATTTATATTTTTATGTAAAAAGAAGTGTTAGTACTTTATTTTTACAGGACCATAAAAAATAATTACCATATATTAGCGAAAACTCGCCGAATCATGGCGTTTACTCTCATCATTTCTTTGCCCTTCGAAAGATTATAATAATGCATAACTATAAAAGTGAGAGTGTAAAGATTGATTTAGAGATTTAAGAAGCTGGAAAATGATGTTATTAATTTATTTCAATTCCTAAAAATGACTCTGTTTGTTTTTGCTATTATATTTCTTTTATCCAACAAGAATGTGAAAAAGATGCATCATTCAGAAGGTCGAGTCACAATAGATATAGGATTTTAAAGGGTTAAGATTTAACTTTGGCCCTAACAAAAATGTGCCAGCATTTAATATTGACGACGACTGGGACCTCTCTAACAGGATAGAACGAATACAAATAGAATGTCATGTAATCGTGAAGATATCGTCCGACCAAAACATTTTGATGAATCTCCACATTTTAGACAACCCTGACTCCGAAAAACACAATTTTATAATTAAGGTTTTACGTCTGTTTGTCTTTAAACATGAAAGCTTAAAAACGCAATGATATACGGTCATGAAATTTGGTAGGCGGCCTCTTCACAAAATCTGCAGATATCTTTCCTATTTCGGATGAAATCTGTTAATGAAAAGACAGTCACTTTGTCCGCTCACATCCAAACAATAATTGAAAAACGCATATAGCTAGGTGGATGAAATTAGGCATCATAGAATCATCTTTAGAATTGTAGCTCTCTATCAAATTTCAGATCAATACGTCGGATGGTGGATCGTTTGTTGGTCAGTATAGTGGAGAGCATGTGAACTCAAAAATTTATTAGCTTAGACAAATAAACTTTGATTTGTGGTCTTCTTAAGAATATTGTAGAAGTGCGTGAAATTTTGGACGCTATCTGTGGACAAGAAGTATACCCAAAATTCTTGTTGTTTAAAATATTCTGTTTTCTACACTGCAAAATAATGCCTCAACTTGTTCCATCTCAAATTTGAGGAATTTCAAAAATGTTTTATGGTCATTAAGAATATAATAGAAATGCTAAACTCCGAAGAAAACAAATAATAGAAATAAAAAGAACATTTTTAACAAAAAATAAACAGGAAAATCGCTAGAAACTGATCAAGTATCACATATCATTAATGGAAGTGTCGATCTTACCGAGCTGATAATCAATGATATTTCAAGGATGCGTGAGCAAATCTCTATTACCTTACACCTTACGCCGACACCTGAGACCACATTCTATCGGAAATACAAAAGACAGTCGCGATTTTGGTTGATGGTCTCGGTTCAACTGAAAAAGGGTTAAAAGTTTTGGAGAAAATAGATTTTATGAAGAAAGGTATTTTTAGTGCTGGACAAGAAGAAAAATATTTATGTATCACTTTGCGAAGAGGAAAGTTGCGTTACAAAAAATTATGTGTCACCCGATTTTAATAAGTCATCAACGCCGAAATATATCTGTTTTGTGTAACATTTTTCTTTTAATTTGTGCTTCAGTGTATGAATATATTTAAAGACTGCATTCTTCATAATATGCTATCCATCCAAACATTTGTTTTTCTAGATATTTCCACCAATTAATTAAAATTTGCATGTGTTTATATACAAGGTTAGACCCCTACTGAGGCGCACTTTCTCGGTCTCACTTATTGCTTAATTCGGTATACTTCTCCACTAGGAAGCAAAAAACACGCCAAATGTTGTTAACATACGAAAAGTCGAAGGGAGTGCAATTCCTTCGATTAATATTAGCTACTTACTAGTAATTAAAAATCGCGATGAGTCCGGAGAAAATAGCCAAAAATTAGGACTTTTTAGGCTGATACTGAACATCTCCTCATTTTTTTAAAAATAAGCTTGAAGAGGAAAACAAAACCAGTTTTAATTTTGTTGCACAAAGTAACTGTGAATTATTTTATTAGCAAAATTATGCAGTAGCTAGTGGAGATGTAGAGAGAGAATCCTTGATTTCTTACACACTTCAGCTAACTTCGTCTTTTTATTTCGTCAAATAGCTAGACATTTTACGAAATATCTGAATTATACACTTTGATGGCAACATACACAATGAAACACTTATCTATATTCACGAGGAAGATGTAATTTGGTTTTTATAAAATTTGACATTTTCTGTTTGATCCTTTCATGAGGAAAATTAAATATTTCATGAATTACTTAATCCCCTCATTTAATGCTTTATGTGTTTCTAAACTTGAATTTGTTTTGAAAATACTAGTGTATTCTCAACCTTTTAATTCGCTGTTCCGGTATTTGCGTCTAGTCTTTATTTGAGCCCATATTTTATTTGCTTAACCTACCTTTAAACGCATGTAACATAAATACGATACATAAATGATTACACTTATTGAGATTAATTTTGAAACTAGCATTTCTGAAAATTTAAACAATGCACCTTCACAACAGTAGTGCAATTTTAAGTGAATTGAACAATAAATATTTTTAAGAAATGATCTGTTTCATGTTTGTTTAGATCAACACAAACATTTCAATTGTAAATGAATCTTGTTGCTATCTCAAAATTCAAAGGCAGTTTATTGTTTTTCGTCATTTCGTAGTTCTAATTTTAATAGATAGGCAGTGAAAGTTGGTGTTTTAGTTGAACGATTATCTTCAAACCAAAAGAGAATCCACCATAAAAGGTTTCGAAAACATTCTTAAATATTAATTTATTCCTAGTCAAATACTGTAGCTAATTAATATCGCTCAATATTTTTAACATTTTCCTGAAAGTTTTCTAAGGTGACAGTTTACGATAATTAATATAATACATGTGCATATTTGAAATTTCAGTTTTAATTTTCGGTATTAAAAATTTAAAAGCTTAAATGATTACATAAATGTATATTGCCAATAACAACTGAAATAGAATCGAAAACATGGTATCATCGTCAAATTTATGCAAACTGTACTTTTTCAAGCGATAACCAGTCAAATTTGGTATAAGGTGTATGAGGGTTAATACCATTATGATGGCTGACTTTAAAACGGCTGGCCAAGGCAGTGCTAATTTTGGAGAGGGCGTACCTTGCTTACGAGTCTTACCATTAAGTACACGTTGATATCTAGGAGCGACATCATCGCCAATTAATAATGTAATAAATTCTTTATATGTTGACTCCAGATTAAATCTCGTATAGAAGGTTCTCATACTTCTATTTCGCCTTAGTAGTAGTACAGTATTTGCCCCATGAAACATAGCATCTTTGAAAAATATAGGTTGCTAATGTAATCGTAGCAATATGAGCTCTTGATGTAATCCATACTTAAATCAAATATTCTATATGTCAGGGTCTTACTAAGTAGCTCATTTCCAAAACAGAGGGAAGAAACAGCATGGCTTTTAAAGAAATTTTATTGGCTTCGGAATTAATTTTTCGCATGAAGTTGGCGATGAGGCGACTTTGTGTGAATTGAAATACGGCATTCTTGATTTCAAACGCTCCCATATAGTTTAAGAGAATAAAAGTTCTTTTATCAAAATATTTATTTTTTCTGAACGAAATGCATCGTTAAAATGTTTCCGTAGAAGATAAATATTTACTCCAAAACTCCATTTACAGTTGTCTTTTAAACTCTAGAACTTGAGGTGCAAACGACAATGTGACTATTGCGATGTTGATATATAATGTAATCAATCATTTCGAATCTTGTAAATCAATCCCAAGAAAAATAAGTTTTTAAAAAGTATTTTTTCAAACTCTTTTTTTATTAATACTTATTTTTGACTGGAGATCGAATTTGATTTTGAATTATTTACGAACATTAAATTCATATGATTACGTATAAGAAACGCAACATATTTATTCGTTATTATAATAATCCAAATTATTCTAGCAGATGTGGGGTGATCCCATAAGTCCTTGAACTCGAAAAAATTGAAAATCTTGAGGTATTTTCTAATATCCTGTCGATAACGCGTGCTAGAATATGAACAGAATAGGGCTATAGCTGTTTAAGCTTCTAACAAGTGTGATAAATTGCGTACTCCTGCTTTGTAGTAAAAAGTGGAACAAAATTTACTGCATCTGAATGAGAAAATATGAATTCGTTTTCCATTACGTTCTCTTTTTCAGAATGTTTACTGATCTGATTCCAAATAATCCAATGTTTTATAAAAATAATCGTCTTATAAAAGGCATTCCGTGACCGACATAATAATTTTAAAAAACCCAGTTCAATTTGTTTTTGTAGTTTTATATGACGACAGGTTGAATATTGCTAACTTCATAAAATGGATGACTTTGTGCCGATGTGAATGAACTGGATTTGCATTCAAAATTATGAAATCATTTTAATTGAATTAGAAATATCAAGAGTGCCAACATTTTGGCATGTCTAAGTAAATTTCATGTTACATAAGCGGCTTTAGCATTCTATAATTAGCCTATTCTATCAATTTCCGTTTCAGATACGAGTACAAAAATGGCTCTAACAATAGAAAGCATTGTTGAAAATTGAATTATTTATGACAAAAAACACTTCGTTGTGGAGAAACTATTGTTCCATATCATTTTAGAGATACAGCTTTAAACAATGTTTCGTTACAAAATCTATACAACGTCCAAAATCATTTTTGCTAATATTTATTTTATGAAAGTGTCTTTTCTTCGCCATCTTGGAAATTTCTTTAGATTTTATTCCCGTTTCTGATGAATTCAAAAGAAAATGTTCATGGAGCATATTTCGAAGTTTGTGATCTTCTGTTCAATACAGGTTAGTAATGAATATCTTATAAAATAATGGACTTTTTCTAAAATTACCATGATAAACTTCCTTTAGAATTATTGATTGTTCCTTAATTTTGATGTTTCCGAAAAGACTCTTAAAGCTTCGAGTGTTAACTTTCCAACGTAATGTCTTATTATTTGAAAATTTATATTGTTTAAAAAATCAGCTTTGGACTAGCATTTTTTTCAAATTGTTTTTATTTCGGGACGAATACGTTGCGTGACTAGCAGCCTTCGGCGACCAGCTTGTTGGCCGGGAAAATAATTTCAATTCAATCTTGAAAAATTTTATATTCATGTTGCCTTTAACAACGTGAATAGATAGTTGTAGATATTTTACCCATAAACTCTTAGTGGCCTTGAATCTGTTCTGTTCCTTGTCTACATAAATGCCCCTAATGGAGTCCAATGACTGAAAATGTCATGTAACATCTAATTGGAAGTTGTCAGGCGCAATCTTCACTTTCTTATTCCTCTTGCAAAATATGTTTTTGATGTCAACATTAAAATGGTGCTGCGGCATGTTTGCTGAATTAAAACATGCTGATAAAAGAATAAAAACATAGCAGCCATAATCATTCTGCTTACTGGATATAATTCTTCATATACTGAATATCTCAGAGTTTAGTTTAGATATTCCACAAAAATTTTGATGAAATAAAATATGAAAGCAAAATGTATTAGGATGGAATTACATGTGCCTTATCTTTCAACAACGAAAGAGAAACGCGCAATTAAATATTTTTTAAACAAAGAAGAATGTAATAAGTCCTTTGGAAATTCCTTTGGATTTCATTAAATATTTTTAAACAAACCGAGAGCATATCTTGGAATCCCAGAGTAAAAATAATGTAATATTATAAATATATGTTAATAAATGTATAATATTATATAGGATGTGTTATATACAATACACTATTAAATACATACACATATTGTATATGTTAATTCGTGACACACATGCTGCATTGAGATATCTCATGTGAAAATGTTCAGGCAGAATGTAATTTATACAATAATTTCAGAAGCCCATTGTCTTGTCAATTTTACACGCACTCAGATTTTACTCGATAATAATAATGAGTCAGGCTGAAGCAGTCAAAAAATGGCGAGAATTGCATTTAAAAGCGGGGAAAAGCTTAAACCTCATAAACCAGTGCTGACAGTATTATTTTTTTAAAACACTCTCGTAATATTTATTTAATTTTTAAAAATATGTTTTCAGCACAAAACATCGCCGGACTCGCAACGAGAGTACCAGGATATTTGTAATGAAACGCGGAATCGAAGGCCCTGGAAATGCGAACGGTCAACAAAACAAGCTGGTGTGCCACCTCCTCCCTCTGACCTTCACATGTCGCACCACATAAGGCATTAGAAAGGAAGAACAAACCGAGTATGTATTTTGAAAGCCTTATTTAGAACCGATAAAGCCAAAATCTGACACATTTCGAAAATTATGATTAGAAGACCATATACCAAATTTCATTCAGCTACATCACTTCCTGCAAGAGTTACCGCTTTCACATTGTACACGGATATGCAGAGTAGAAGCTGGTCAACCCGTTGACGGATAGTGTCCGAAATTTAAAACCGATATTCAATTCTAATTATAAGTCTATGTACCAATGTCCATCCACCTAGTTATTTCAATTTTTGAGTTATTGTATTCGAATACACAAGGAGATACAGATTTCTTCCACTGAACGTATTTCGTTCAAAATTCTATAGAAACCTAGAATTTCGATGTTACATACTAAATTTTCTCCATCTCCTTCGATTCATTTTTTTTTTTGCTTATTGCGTCCACAAGCAGAAGATATACAGAGCTACAGACAGACAGATTAATTCTTAAGAAACGTAGAAATTCATTAAACTTTCGCGTTCGAATTTTATACCTTTACTGTACTTTCTCTTTACATACTTCGTATAAGTCGATTAAAAACGGTTACCTCGAAATTTCACTAAACATTTTCTATTTATAGAAGCTGCAGATGCTTTAAAAGCCTGTTGTCCGGCTATTTGTCCAATGACGTTAAAAGTCCCAAGCCCTAATTATTTTCAGTATTTCTTTCACGCCGCGTAATATGCATGAAAATTTATTTATTTTTCCTTCTGTAAGCGGCTTTTTTCTGTTTCTCTTTAATTCTAAAATCAGTGCACATATAGTATTATTGCGTTTCTTTGCATGAGCGTTGCTGTCTTTAATCAAATTTCTCTCACAGTGCACCCAGAGGCGTAGCGAGGGTAAGTGGCTCCCTAGCAAATGATGGATTTTTCGTCCCCAGTCTTTATTAATGGTTTCACCAAGTTAATTGTCGGCCGGAGCATAAAATGATTTTTTCGTCCTTTTATCATATTTGACTATAAAAAGTAGCACAAACCCACTAATTTTTAGTCTCCATGGGGTCCCGTTAAGTCGCCCTTTGTCCCCTTAAGACTAACGGCCGGGGTCCAGCCCTTTGTCCTCTCGGTCGATACACCACTGTAGTTTAAATAATGTCATGACGAAGATTGAATTATAAACTGCTGCACTCATTTGTCGCAAAATATGATAGACTTACTAGATTTTAAACTAGCAAGCGTTTATAAAGATTTTAATTATGAAAATTGAATTATTTTTATTTGCACCTTTGACTTCTTAACCGGTAGTTCTAGGAACCGCAGACGCCTCGTCGACAAAAACTTCTATTATCTGCTCTTCATTGCAGTCTATAAAAGTTCAGCAATTTATTCGAATGCGAATTACTACTTTTATCAGTATTCAAAAAATTGTAATTAAATGCCTGTGTGTAGGAGTTTTAACAAAATCACAATTATAATCTCGCCATTTCAAAATAACGCAAATGTTTTTAATTTTTCCATTTCACCATTTATTCGCCAAGAACTGAAACAGTTTATATGACCACCATCTTCAAGGCACATTCATACTAAATTCGAAGAAAATCAAACAACACGTTTTGCTGTGACTGAGTAAAAATTTAGAGGTAACTGACGAAATGCTGAACAATTGAGCTACAACAGGCCACGATTTTCTCTCTGAATAATTTCAGGTGATAAAAAAATATTGAATTTGATGCTATGGATTCATAAAAAATTAAGCCCATCGTTACCATTAATTTAAAGCTGCCAAAGGGGACATATGTGCTTCGGTAGAAGAATGAAAAAGCTTGTTGTAAATGAACTTTTCAAATTTTAAACAATTACGCTCTCTAATCCAGTTAATGTAAAATAAAAATACTTCTGCAGGATGAACCTCATTTGAACTCATTAATAATTTAAATGAAAGTCTTTATTAAAGTAGCCTGAAGATGTGCTAATCCTGGTTTACCCTACATTACCTATACCAAAAATGTTTTTCGAAATTATTATTCTGACCTTCCAATCAGAGCAGCAATATAAGTGCTTTTTAAGAAGCTTTTTATGGATGTTTCAGCTGTAAATAATTGAATATTTGATTGTGTTTGTTAAAATAGTATCCTAATTGGAATGCCTTAAGCATATGAAATATCATAGGAAATGTTGATCCAACGTTCTGGGATAATAATAGGTTACCAGATGAGTTTGGCCAGAGGACTAATCTTCTTGAGATACTTTCCCAGAAATATGTGATCTCAGCAGTAGTCACTGACATACACTCCAACTGGCATGTGTGGATGCCCAATTAAACCTCTACATCTTGTGGCATGGTGAGACAGATTCTAAAGCTGCTGAATGTTTTGCTTACAGAACGTAACAAAACTGATTGTCAGAAACTTAAAGAGTGATGTAACTAATAAAAATATCACGATACAGTGTGGGGTCTGAAAGCAAGCAAAGAACCACTAGAAGGCACTTTCTCTACATTATCCATTATCGCTTAATTAGACTCTGTCTTTTCCTAGATAGTTTATACGGACAGATGGTTCACACCTTATTTCAGCAGGTGCGGCCTGATTTTCCACGAAATGTATTTTCTTTAGAGACAGCTAAAAAGTGAGGTTTCCCGGTCGCTCATCGAATCTCTAGAGGAGCGTATCACTTTTATTAACATCGGAGCTGCAGACGTTCGTTTAATGCTAGGTTACATGCCAGCTTGTACACCTTCGCCGATGTATTGCAGCTAGTAGCCGCGAAGAGATACGATCTTTTGTTTTAACGGATTCTTATAGAGACACAACGGCTCTAGGAACGGGGACGTGTTGGTGGCATTATGTCTAGCTAGTAGCCCCTTATTTGAGCTTTTGTCGTAGATATTTATAAAAAAAAATATATCCTTTGTCCTTTATTCACCGCTTTTAATTTTCTCTATTCTGAATGCGCTGGCGCCCGTTCGTGGTTCGCCACTAACTCTTGAAACCCCTTCCCCACATCGTTTTCTGAAAGTTTTCTGTTTCGGAGAGATCCACCATTCGTTATTTTTTGGCTATTAGTTTAATTACACCCAGTATAGTGTGAGTCATGAATTAATGAAGACTAGAAATGAAAAGTATTACATAACTTTAGCAATTCTGTCGTCACTTCACACTCCCTGAGAGCTTCAGTATTCTGCATGCAAGTTCCAAATATTTTTCCGAAAATTATATTGCTGATGCTCTTCAATAAAGAGGCTCGAATTGATTTTACGAGCTTGGTTCCCTCGAGTTCGCATTGATTTTCTAAAAGTAACCTTGTTATAAGTCCCACTAAGTGGGCACCCGTCTTACTTTTATAATTTTTAAAAACAGCCTGTGGCTTTGCTAGCCAACGGAGCCAGAACCTGGTAGCTTTTCCAGTACACTGAACTCACATCCTAGGTGAAATCATTGATGCGATCTTAGCATAAAAATAAGGTCACCAAGGACGCAATTAGCACTGATGCCAATATAATAAATAAGTATCGAAAAATATTTTTGCAAATTTTGAGTAAAATTTTGCGGAGAACCTTTTGCTGAATTTCGTCAAGTAGGTTTATCTGGTGGTGTACCATTTTAAACTCCAGCAAAAATGTTTTTTTATGAAGATTATGAATGTTGTAGGGACGTTGGAATTTAATGATAGATACGTAATTCTCGAGAATTCGTTCTGACTAGGAATGACCTGTGTATTTAAAACATAAAGTTTGTCACATTGGGTATACGGTTGAGGCAAAGTATTATTGGAAATTGCTAGGCTTGTTCAACCTAGTTTTTCCTTTAATATCATAAAAGGACGCGAAATACACACGTGTCAGAAGTCAGGTTACAAACGCGGTACACGTGGTATCTCGAATCTTAATCGGATTATTGCAACGAAAGTTTGGACACTTGTGCTTACACTACGGAACTATGATTACTTAATAGAAAGAAAGGATTTCTTTTATTTAAAATAAAAAAACGAGACTTAAAATGGACAGAAAATAACACCTGGTATTTCCAGAATCGTCCGGATGAAAGGGGAGGTGGAGTTCGTCGTATGTCTGAAAGGCTCTTCTCAGCTAATCATTGGTCAAAATTATTTCTCTAATAGCAGAAAAGAGGTTCCGAGACACTAATTCAGTCGTGATCTCTGCATTCCGTTGTCCATTTAGTGCCCAGCTTCAAAAGGTGTCATGGCTCTTGGGCAACATTCTAGGTGATGACATATTCTGTTTATAATTGGTTCATTAGCCTGAATACCATCATTCAAGGCACTTCTAACATTCGAGAGGCGTCCACAAGAGACTCTTCAGTTTCCAGCCCACAGTCGGTTCTCCATTAAAAATAAATATTTTTTTGCTGTATTTGAAGCTGTTCAATAGCATAATCAAAATCAAAGCCACTGTAAATATGTTAACACGTTAGAATATTTAAAACACGTAATCCGAATTCCGAACCAATTCTTAAGTAGTAGCTTGTCTAGGTTTTATTTGTCGCTTTCAAATTCACACGGACTGACAGAGAGTATAATAATGTAATAGAAAATCCATAAAAATAATTTTAAAAAAGAGTTATAATAAATTATTTATAAGAAACAAAATATATTATCAATTCAAAAGAAATATCAATACATGTTTAGTCAGAAAAATCTACTATTGTAAACGCTCAAAATATTTCTAATAAAAGTAGGAATTGTGAAAGAATGCAAGTAGTAACGTTAATTAAAAAATACAAGTTCATAAATTTTAATTAAATAAATTTTAATATTGACTGAAAACCAAAGAAAGTTAACTTAAAATCTAATGTGAGAATAAAAATTATTTTAGCAAGAAAAATGTGAAGCGCAAAAAATGAATTTACCATCAGCAGAAACACTTTTCATACAAAGGCTCAAGAAGCCAAGAAATCTTCCGCGCTTTTAGAGTTGCAAGCTGCTATATCACAATGAGCACTACCGTAAAAAAGTGAACTGTCTGTACTTTGAAATCTTTCATGGAACACTAAAAACTTGCAATCCTATCAATACTGTAACAAATCTAAATTGAAAAAATTAAATTTTTTACAGTATTGATCGGATTGCCATTTGTAGCAAATCTCAATTGAAAAATCCCATATTTCTAACCTGCTTCTAATCCGCGCTTTAAATACACAGTCCTAACCTCCCTCTTAACAGCTTCCATCGAAAACTATTTAAAGGTCTTCATCCGACAGATATTCATCTTTAAAATATCTCGAAAGTTAAAGTTCGTTGTTTTTACTACTGTCAAAGGTAGATCAAACACTGTTATATCGGTAGAAAAAGCTTCATCATTCGGATGGATACATAAGAATTGTTTAATATATCGTGAAAGACAGTGTTCTACATAGAAAACGCTGGTGGGGGAAAAACTCGGAAGAAACTCTAGATGTTATGTTTGCTGAAGACGATAAATATAGGAATGCTGTCACCATTTCAAAGGTAACATATCTTCGCTTAACACACAACACAACCTCTCTCACTTTTTTGAAATATAAAAGGGAAATAAGTACTCAATAAAACTCAACTAGCAGCGAATATTTTTGAATTAATTTTCTCATCTGTTTGGAACATGTGGTTTTGTCAGTTTTTTTTTTTGGATATTAAAAAACTGCAGAAATATTTATTATTGCTTGAGAAAAATCGAGTATTTCTCTCCTCTGTGAAATTTAAAAAAAATTGAAATAGGTATTGATGAATGTTAAGCGACGAAATCAGAATTACGAAAATAAAATTTCAAATCTGTTTCCTATCAGAGCTTCTAGAAGGCAACCAGCCACAAACATCCCTCTTAAATGCTTATGCATCTTCCGTGGAAAACTGTAAAGATGGTGATATAAGACGTTGAAATTTCTCCAACACTAAGTTACGCATTTTGAACAACATTCAAATATTGAAAGAACGTGATTTTAAGAAGCAACATATTTTTTGAAATTACAGCAACAATATAGAAGGCATTGAAGATGTTGCTTACTTGCCTATAGGATCAACCTATAAGCCAAATGCCACCTCAAATTTCCCGTTCGAAAAAGGCCAGACTCCTGTTACCTACGTGAATTCTCCAGGACACAAAAGAGTTCTCATTTGGTTGGCAAAAGATCGCATAACAGCAATTTTGCTCTCAGCGAATTTCTGCGAAGAAAGAGACGTTTGAAAAATTACTATAGATTTGGGGTCACTGTAATTCTCACTCTAGCTGGTCTGGAGAGTTAAATTCGCTGACTGAATGATTGTTCAGTTTTAATGTGTCAAGAACTGTATAAGCTTTTTGATGCGGCTCTTCTTCTGACTATGGTCGTCGAGTGACGTAACTGCCCAATTAGCACAAACATTTTATGCTTTCTTCGCATCATTGATACCATATTTTTCTTTTACTGCAGCGTCGAAAGGATATCATGTGAATATTGTAGAACGTCTTGCTCTAATATAATGGACACAAAAACATTACCACCAATCCACAGCAGGCATCCTCAGCCACGACTTATTAAACATTATTAGATAATTGGTGGGATAATGATTCAAAGACTAGTCGTATGTTCAAATGAGCATTAGAACTGCTTTGAATGCGTCATTTTTGAAAATAATTAGCAATATTTAAATGATTGTATTTTAAAACATTCCTTTAATATTTTATGAAAAAAACTAATGGTATTTTTTGTAGTTGAGTGACAACTGCTAAATATTTTTTTACGGAGAGTGTAAATAAATCAGAGTGTTTTCGCTAACGTCAGTAAAATTTGTGTGTGTTATAATTCCCTTCACTTCTTTGAATATGAATAATTAATCGATGTTCTAGAAGGATGATCCCCACCTCTCAACAGTTCTCCTGTCCTGTGGAAATTGAGGTAGGAGTAGAATTTATGGTTTATTTCACTTCATTTGATTTTTGTCTAATGTGTACTCCTACCTGTGCTTTGCCGATCTTAAAGTTAATTTTTTTTCGATCAAGTATTGATATCGAGTGCGATGTCGAAAACTAACAAGAAATTTTCTCTTTCTGCTCTGTCTTTAAGCTCCTAAAGAATTTGCAATCTTAAGCTAAACTATCCGTGCACGACGACTATCAATTATATTCAGCTTAACCTTTGCTTCGCAGTAGTGTATATTTGAGAATCGTCATGTAGGAATAATTTTGTTTACGAATGCAAATGAGTTAAAATAAAACCTCCGTAACATTTTCCCATACAGTTTCCAATGAAGAAGATTAGTGATGTGGGGCTTATAAGTACAAAGTGGGTAGGTAAATATTTCTTGGATATATACTCAGCTATTTATCCAAGGCCTGGTTATATACCCAGAAACTAGGTATTTCGCAAAAAACAATTTTGTGAATGGTGATTGAAAATGAAATATATAAAATTTATGGATTTCCAAAATTTTTATATTATGCAAAAAAAAGTTCTTGTGTATGGTGATTTAAAAATAAACATAAAATTTATAAATACCCCAAAAACCGGGCATTTTACAAAAAAAGTATTTAAAAATGGTGATTCAAAATGAAACAATAAAATTTATAAATATCCCCAAACTGGATATTTTTCAAAAAATAAGTAAATAAATTTAAAAAAACACAAAAGCATTTCCGAATGTTGATTTAAAATTAAATATATTAAAATTATAAGTATACCCAAACTTGGTATTTTGCAAAAAAAGGTATTTGCGAAAGTTTATTCAAAAGAAACATGTAAAATTTCAAAAACTTGGTATTTTCCAAAAAAAGGTTATTTGCGAGTTCTATTCAAAATGAAACAAAAATTTATACAAAGTGCTGAAAACTGGGTATTTTGTAGAAAAGAAAGTATTATGAAAAGTATTTATGAATGTCGAAATTAAGCTTACAAAATTTAAAAACATAATGGAGAGTTTAAAAAATTTTTAAATTAGAGTTTTGACCAAATTATAAAAATAAACAATTGCTATCAGAATGCTGAAAACAGTAAAGAAACATATTATGGGGTCCAACTATTTTTGCAATAATTAATTTTACATGATATAATCCCTAAATGAGTAAAATAAACATTATTTGTTTTAAAAGCAATCGGATATTATGTAACATATTCGTGCTCAATTTGGCGAAGCCAATAAGGCGATATCTGCACCTCAAGTAGTGGGTTAGTGAATTGGATGGGGTCCAAACATTAAGTAAAGAAAGGAGACTACTACGAGGGACAAACTTCTACCTTTCCAGGAATTGAAAGGGAGAACCCTTGTTTCCATTGAAATTGAGGACAGCATTCTGTTACAAAAATGTAATGTTGATTTCCTGCCATGATAGTCTCATTTTTGGAAAGAGACATTTACAGACTTTCTTATAGCCTAGAAAATACCCTCTGACACTGGCGAGTATTTGTTGGCTTGTCGACATATCCGGCAAATGTGGCGACAGAATAAGTGTTCTCGAAAATACAAGGATTATAGCCCTATCTCTTTTATTTTTATGCTAATTTAAATTAGAACTTTTTCGAGCTAGCTGTATTCATCCCTCTCAACAGCTGGGATCATTAAAATATGGTAATCTTCCCAATATGAATCCTTAAAATATCTGAAATTCCGTTGTTATTACCACTTAAAAAAATAGAATTCCAACCGATAAATAAGAAAGAAAATGATGCTTGATTCGTACGTGAATGTTAGTCCATTTCTTGAACAAAAGTGTTCTAAAGAACGCTGTGAAAAAATCTAAGGAAAGTCTTTGTTACCTATGAATTCTTAAGTTTTAATTACCTTAACTACATGCAAAATTCTTCCTCAGCCATTTTTAAAAAGGGTGAGAAGTGAGTGTTTTCGAGACACATTTTTATGACACATGCAACGATATTTAAAGAGAAATTTACATGTCCAAATCTTTGCTAAGTGCTTTGCCATATTTTATAAGTATATTGTTTCTCATTTATTTATAGCAACTTCTTCTGCAGTTTCAAACCAGCTGGCTGAACTTTGAATTACAGAATTTGCACTTTGTTTAAAAGGACGCATTACCTAAAACGGCTAAAATATCGATTTTTTTTAATTTTTGGTGTACTTCGTTGCGCTTATCCTTCTACTCAATGTATCAAAATTTCAAAGCTGAATACGCAACGTCGTGGAGGTTATTTTGATTTCTATTGACGATGACAAATGATATACATGCGCAAATGGCAACTTAAATTGGCTTTTTCTCCATATTTTTATACATGGATATAAAATATATATATTATATTATATCATAATATTTCATATTTTTTTACTAAGTATTTACACAAAAGTGCTAAGGGTTTTTTTTCCTTTTTTAATATGTAGTTTTTAAATGCTTTGTACAATTTTATCCTTATGCATATGATGAAAATGTGCATGCAATAAGCATTCAGTTGGTTAATTTTTTATCTGCAAGACCTAAAAAGAGGTAATGCTAAATTTCCTTATTTTTCACTATAAAATAGAGTAAAAAATTTTTATTTGAATATGAGAATGAACGATAAAATCCCTGCACAGTTTTGCGTAACAAAATTCAATGAATTTACAAATAAAAATCAGAATTAAAAAATTAGTAGTAAAAAATTTTAAAAATTCAAATTTGGAAAAATTTAAATTTTAACTAAACAGACGAATCAGAATTGACTTTGTCTCTTCACAGTGATTTTATTTCAGTGTTAAGTTTCAATATTATCTAAATATTTTAATAGAACTTAAAATATGAAATAAACATTCCGAAGGTACAGTTTCCGCTTAAAGGTAGCTAAAGTTGTTTGAGAAAACGTATCGGAATGTAATTCAAATGCAATGGAATATCAGGATATTGTAAGGCTTGAGGGCAATACGAGCTATCTCATTCGTAGCATTTCTACATTTATGAATTTCAAATTTCCATCGTACTTTGTTTTCACTGCTACATTTCACATTCGTAACCATTGCTCTCAATAGCTTCCAAACAAAATCAGTAAACGATGGTAATCTGACTGATATCGCATTTTTTAAAAGGTCTCAAACATTAAAGTTCCTTGTTGTTCTAACAATAACAAAAACAGACCAAGCACATTTATATCTGAAGAAAAAGCGGTTTGATTCATAGAGTTGAATAAAATTCTTCTATTTCCTAAAAGAAAGTGACCTACTGAGAGGACGCTTAAGACGGAAGAGGCATTCTTATTTTATGTTTATCATTCCAATCCTGTTTCATTTCATTATTCAAATCACACATAATATTTACGGTGTTTTTACCTGAAGGATGCTGTACTTTTTAAAAAGTCTCTAATATTAGACTTCGTTTTTATTTACCACTAACTAAAACAAATCTAGCACAGTTCTATTGGAAGAAAACACTGCTTGACTCCTGAACCAAAGACTTCAAATTCTTTTAAAAGAAAGTGTCCTCCTGAGAGAACGCTTTAGTTGGAAACGCAGGAGAAAGCCCTTCGTTCTTGCTTAATTACCGAGATCTTGCGGAATGCTTCCTTTGTACTATAAAAAGAAGAGAAATTCTCGCTTCGTATTGATCGTTCCAACCCTGTTCCATTTTCGTTATTCAAAGCACACACCTTCTTCATGATGGTTTTAATACAGAATGTAAGGATACAAATAAGCCTCAAATCGAAAAAAATCACACGTTACATTTAAGCGTCCGCTAAACTTCCTTTATCAGTAAGCCTAATCCAGTTCTTGCCAACCGACGCCACAAACCACATCTCAGTTGTGTGTCTGAAAGCCTCTTCAGCAAATGACATTTGCAAATTTCAGTTATAAGCTATTTACTGTGGGAGGAGGGGTTTGCATTGTCTTCGATGTACAATTTATTTTAAGACTGTATTTGAAGTATAAACCTATTGCACAATTATCTGATAGATTCTGAATGTTGTGTTTATAGATTTTTAGAACAGATTCGAATATTTATTAACCCTCTGAGCGCTCAATTATTTTGAGCTTTTAGATATCAGGTTAGAAAATTTGGCTTTTAAAATAAAGAAATCGATCTTTTTTGTATTTAATTATATCTCTGAAATCTTAAGAATACTTTATCCATGATTGTTTAAGAAAATATAAATACGAGCTATCAGCTTTTGAAGTCAACATGAACAACTGAAAATGACGTTTGCGCCGCTCGGAGGGTTAATGTTGTGGCAACAGTTGTAAATTAATTCTGAAAATCTGATTGTTTTGCCTTATTATCAATTTTATTTAACTTGATTTGTTTCATGCTTTTAAAAATATAATTTTCTAATCGATTATGCACTCAATTTTTTTATGCTAAAATTTTGAAAATTGGTACAATTGTGTATTGTGGATGAAAATACGCTATTTTAATAATTGCAGAACTTAACTGCAAGTAAACGGGTCAATTTAATTATTTTTAGTACCATACACATTGCACTAGCTATCAGTGTATTTGAGGAAAAATGATTCCCTGAAAATTCCTATCGTATTTGCGATAAAGAATCATGAATTAGAAACTAGAAAATAAAGGAAAATCAAAATAAAAAATCTGCGCTTTAGTACTGTGTTTCAGTAATTTTGCAAACCTGGTTATTTTGCCTCATTAAGCACATTTATTCAACTTGACTTATTTCATGTTTGTAAAGATGGAATTTCGTACTTGATATTTCACACACTTCCTAATGTCCTGAAGATCAGAAATTTTGTTCACCTGTGAATTGTGGATGACAATGAACTACTTTAATATTTTCAGAACTTAATTATAAGTGAATGGCTTAAAACTTTAATCGCTCACTCTTGGCACCCCAATCAGTGTATTTGAGAAAGAAAATGTTTTCATCAAATGGATATGAATTAGAAAAAATAAAACTACTGAATTCTAATTACATCTTTAATTAAATTAACGCAGTTAATATAATAAAGCCACTTAATTTTATCCCAAAAATTATTCAAATATGTAACTTTAAAATTTTTAGAAATAATTTTTAAAAATATGAAAAATAAATTAGTTTTAAAATGAATTATAAAAATGTTTTTTTAATTCACGTCATTTATTTATCAATTTAATCACTGTGACTTTAATTTGTAAAGAGTTTTAAAAATATTAGAAAAAATCGTATAAATGTATCATCAGTCCATCAGAAAAGCATCCGAAACACTTCTTATTTCTCCTAATCTTTGAAAAGGAAATTGAAGGAAATTATGCCATTCAATTTGGGAGTATGTTCTCTTTAAATATATGCGAAATGCATTTCCATAAGGGACCATTTGCATATTTATATTTGAGTCAACTTCAGATTTTCCAATGGCAACACCCAATTATTTATTTTTTTAAATGATTCTGCGCAATAAAAAATCTCCATGTATAAAATTTGAGTTAAATCTGTCCAAAATAACGATTAATGGTCTGTTTCAATATATTCAAAAAGTAAAGAATAGGTCACTTTGTTAAAACTTTTCATTTCAGCTGTTAATAGAGTAATGCTCTCTAAGAATATTTAATGTTTTTCTTAGTTTACAGTTTTGGGCACTGAAATATTACTAAATAAGAATTTGAGTTGCATGATTTTAAATTAAAACACAATAAAAAATTACATAATATTTTTATAAATTATACTCTATATAACAATATAACAGGTAAACAATGCAAACTTTTTATGCATAAATATATTAGTCATCAACTATTTAAAATTTATTAAAAAGTATATCTATCATTTCTGTCAATGACCTGCTGCATGTGACGTGACATGGATTCTGTGACACTACTAACGACATTTCGATCTTTTAATTATTTTCTTATAAATGATGAAACCGTGAATACATTAATTTAAGGCTGGCAACTTATTTGTCTGTACGAGAAACCATATTGGTGTAGATCGATTGTTTGGCCTTTCGTTACATTGTCTATTTCTCGTGGCATATTAGTGAAATAATAAAAAATTCTGAATAATTTCAACAATTAATATTAAAATCCTTTTGGGCAGCTGAGAAATCGATATGGTTATTTTCTGAAATAATTTTTTTATATACTAAACAAGAAATGTAATGTTGCTGACTGATACCAAACGATTTTCCAACCAAAAATATGGTTTTAACCAAACGATATTTAAAGTAATTTTAAGATTTTTTAAACTTTTAAATATTTTTACTTTATTATTTTCTACCAGTAATAGTCTGAAATTAAAACTAATGATTTATCGAAACATTTTTGGCTTTTATTTTATGTCACTTGCAGTTTGCTAATCGGTTCCTTTCCATATATACCAGTATTCGTTTAGGAGCATTCTTAACAATCGAACAACGCCCGATTGAGACTGATCAGTTTCACACCTACAGACGGCTATCCATTATAAAATTAAAAATTTTCATCTTTGTTTGAAAATGCTGAAATATGTTTTTATATTCTATATGTCGTAAACAAAGTCAACGTTAATCTAATTTGCTTTGCCATTTGAACCTTTTCTGAACATTTGTACTTTTATTTTTGCATTCTGTGTAATTAAGTTTGGATGTAATGTTTTTTTCAGTTGTTTCAAAAATTTAAATTCCCCGTCTACAGAATCAGTGCTTTACACCATCCAGGATGGATGTGTCTGCGGTCAGACGACGAGGACGACACCTGCCTAATCATGATAAATGAAATAAAGACGCGAAGTCTACTTTGGTTAATGGTTCTCACTAAATTGCACGTTGCTTTTTATTGGTGAAGTGGTGGTGAGTGTAGCTTTACTTTGGTATTTTTTTCGGTAATTACTTCCTTCTTTTATCCTCGTTGCTTCTATTGAGAAGACAATTATGTCCTCCCTGTATTCTGACGCATACTTTGTATTCATTTTTCAAGGCACAAAAACGATATGGATTCGTTTACGATTGCATTGGGCTAAATGCAAGAAGGTGATGTAACTGCGTTACTAATCATGATAAATGAAGGGGAAAAACGTCAAGCTCATGTTTTCATATTTTCGAAAAGGGGTTCGCATGAAATTGCTCCCTGATATCTACTGCGGGAATCTCAATTTACTATAAGATGATATTTATAATATTAAAAAAAATTTTTTTTGTTAGTTCTTTGTAAATATCTCGATTCGCAGCAGATTCTCGTTGATTGAATAAGTTTCAGGTGTAAAAAGTTTTATCAACTAAAATAAGTTGTGTGAATATAATTTGTTATTCCGTTTAAGGTCTATATTTAAATTGTATCATTAAGTTAAGAGAGCTCCTTCCTCTCTCTTCAAGAAGACAATCGTTTTCTCCTATAATCACCCTGTCGATAGCTTTTTTTCCGTCTTCTTCTGTATCACTGAATGTCTATCACTTTATTAATCTCTAATGAATCTTTAAATGTTGGCAACTACTCAAGCCTCTCGAAATGTAACGCAGATTTTATCTCTCAAGAATAGAATATGAAGAGAATTGATACTTCTGGTTCTTTACCAAATATACATTTAAAATTGTTTTATATTTATTTTAGTAAAATGTTTAGAATTTCATTTTCAAACAGTTTCTGCAGTTTTTGCATTCTATCTGTATGCGAATTTTACCCATAAATGGTTTTCACACTTTCTTCCAGAAAAGAAAATCTCATCCTGTATTATCACTTTGGCTAATAAACAATGTTTTTTCCATGATCCTACGTGAATAACAATTGCTAGAATTGTAAGGTCTTGCACTACAAGCTAAATGAAGCAATGAACACTAAATGTAACCCCAAATGTAAAGTTCACACAAGAAACATTTTCGATCCATCCATAAACTGAAGAGTTGGCAGCATCGAATCCTTAATACTTGAAATGTATTCGTCATCTAAACAGTAGTTTGGCTAGGGCATCACCTAGGTGCAAAAAAAGCAATTTCCGTTCAGATCACAAATATACTATAACTTTAGATTAAATCATACTAATACTGGTAAAGAGTGCCATTTTACTGAATCCTGCATTCTTGAATTTGAAACGGAAACAATTTAAATGAAAATGATAGCAATTGATAAGATACGAAAAACATTCAGTATAAAATACAGCAAATTTTACTAGACTGCAATACTTATATTCATAAAATTAAGTTTTCTTTCGAGTTTAGCATCAAACGATGCGAAGATTATTAATATGGAATTAACCTTAGATTATTGATTGTAATGGCGGAGTAGAGATAATTATATTTCCAACAGTTGACATTTTTTAATGAAGTAATGGAGTGATGACTACAGAATGGCGTATTGTTAAAAGTTCGGAAACGGGTGAAATGCAAATATTACTTGTTTCCCCTTTGACTTTTCTAGCCGATTGATTAACCTAATCATTATCAACTTTCTGTGAAACGGGGTGAGCCCAAATCCTTTTCTACTACATCAACTTCTGATCAGAACCCCTCTTGACCAAATGTTCGGAATAAAATGCGAGTCCGACGATTGCACTTCCTACGACTTGTTGAGTCAATGGCATGTGGAGTTGCTGCACTTCGTAGGGCATAAGAAGGTTCCACGCTATATCAGGAGGTATCGCATGGCTTTTGGCACTTCAATGTATATGGATGCCAATAAAAGTTAACCAAAGTGTGTCAAGTTTCATTAATCTAAAACCGAAAGTTCTTCCGAAATTTCTTTCTGGTCCTACCACGAAGAATGCAAACAAAAATGCATTTTAAGATGTTTCTGATGGTGGGGCTAATTGTATTCTTCTTTAAATGATTCTCTTGATACTTACGAACGAGGTATCCCATTGGGATTGCCTTGCGTATTATAAGTGCGAAATCAGTTGTAATAAGTCTGCGGTTGCCTACAGAGTTGTTTTGCGGTATCTTAAATTTGAGAATGCTGAAGAAAGCCGCCAAATTTATTGTTTGTTTTCGCGAATCGTCATCGATATCCAACTGGATAAATGAGATTCTACATTTGGTTTTTACAAATTTATGTCAAGGACGGATTTGAAATATTTTCTACGCAAACAGGCTTTTCGAAGACTTCTATTCTCATCGGAATTCCATGTTTATTTGAATGCCCTCCGAAATGTAAGATATTCCGACCATTTTTCTAGATTATTAAGGGGAAGAAATGATAGCACTCATTTAATCAGAGGTTTGTGAAGAAGACTCATTTTATGACCACAGTGGATTTGAAGCTAAGTCTGTATGTAAATCAGACAGAGAAGATGACTAAAAGATGTGAATTTTCGCTTTCTTTCTTTTGAAAATTACAGGCTGAAATTTAGTAATTTATTAAATAGTTATAAAGCTGTCTTACTTGTAAAAGTTAAAAAAATTAAGGAATAAAGCAATAAACTTTAAAGAAATTCCTAAATATGTGGAAACAAAAACTCGTTTCTTATATTTCTGAAAATACATCGTGGAGCTTCCTAATATTTCAATAAAATTAAAACCTCATTTATCTCTCTGTGACGCTAGAATTTTATATTGCTGGGAACATATTTCGAGTTTTAATAAAAGTCACATAAATTTCAACTAACTTTACATTGCAAATTCTGTCTATTAATAATATACATTGCAAATTACTAGGGCAATCTTTGGTTTCCTATTACAAAATGATGCTTTTCAGATCTTAGTACTAGAATCCAACAATTGTTTTGGAAACAATGTTTGATTTCATGCAGCAAAATGTACACAATACTTTTAGCAACTTTCACAGGGAATATAAATAACATACACTAGCCTCCAAAAGTTTAGGTACAGCATATTTCTTGTGCTAATTTGCCAACAAATGAAGATAAAAACATGAAAATCGAAACACATGTGCCTTAAACAGTTATTCATTCAAGTTTCTCTATTTTATAATCACGCATAATGTATAATTAAATTATTATTATGATATCTTTGAAATATCAAATTTTGGAGAAAAATAATAAATGCTATCTATTAAAAATAAGTAAATGGGTTTATATAAGTAATATGTTCTCACCTGTCTGTTTTGCATTAGTGGTATCGATTTTTTTATACTTCTAAATAAGTTATCGGACACCCAAATGGGAAGTACAGAACGCCGCCCCATGTCCCGGTACCTGAAGCCATTACAGCGACCGAACCGGTTGGATGGACATCGGAGAAAATGGGACGTACAGAAGATTTATGGAGCAAACCTTTTTCAAGTTCTTCATCTGAGGTGTACTTGAAGCAGCTACATGTCTTTCGAGATAGACCCAAAGATGCTCTATCGGATTAAGACCCGGAGATTGAGATGGCCAGTCCATTCGTTCTATACATTGATCCGAAAACTTACATGTTTCTATGGAAAATTTCTGCTAGCATTTAATTTTAGCTAGTTGACAGCACATTTCTTATTAAAACTCATTTATTTATTTACTAACAAATATTTTAATTTATTATTTTTCTCCAACAACGTGCTTTTATAAAAAAATGTTATAATTTAATTGTAAATTATGCTTGGTGATAAAATTAAGCAAAATTCAATAAATAACTGTTTCCTTCACTAGAGTGCCAATTTTCATGTTATTGTGTTCATTTGTTAGCAAATTTCACACGAAATACAAGTTTTACCATTCTTTTTATATTTCAGTGTATTTTGGAAATTTAAGAAGAAAAAAAAAACAAATGGGAACTTCACTCTAGAATTAATGAAAAATACCCAGTTTTTAGCAACCACAGATTAATTTTTTTTCTTCAGATAAGCTTCCACAAAGCATTTGAATACGAGAATGAATTCTTAAATACTATCAAGTGAAAAAGCTTGAGTTTATGGTTTTATCAAGTAGTTTTAAAGCTAGCACTCTAGATAAAGTTAATGCATAAATAAAAAAATAGGAGTAAAATTAAGTCTAGAAATGGCGATTCAAAATTAAAATTATAATTTTTCTATCCAAATTTTAAATAAAACTAGAGATATATGAACAGCAATTTGATAAAATAGTAAAAGTACGTCACTGCCGATAAAAAAGCAACACTAATTTTTTTTAAATTATTCTTTAAAAAGTTGTTATGTAATTATTCTTTTAAAAGTTATATGTTACAGGAGTAGTGCGCAAACTATCATCATTTGCGACCCCTGGTTTTGTGTAAAATTTTATCACGTCCCCTGTGGGGGTGGCAACGCACAGCTTTGGAAGAAAAGCCTTCTATCTTTTTCTGAAAAAGTGTTTCATGTTAATCCCATCAAATAGTAATTGTACAAAATTTGGATTTCCTAATAAAAACAATTGGTCCTGTATACGGTATAAAAAAGACAAATGTTTATCTATATAAATATTACTCTTTTGTGGCTCTAAGAAAACGGTTATTTAGCTACGAGAATTAGCAAAATCTATAGCATGTGATGGATTACGTGATTTCGCTTTTAAAACGTAAACAAACAAAAGCGATTTCGGTTGATCATTCTTTTCGATGCGTTAAACATGAATCTCATCCGTGCTCTAAAACACTATCTTTTACAATGAAAAAAAAGAGTATTTATCGTGCGAATGAATTAATTGTAGAAAGTTTTGAAAGGCGTTCTAGTCCGAAAATTATATATCTTAAATAAACGGAAAAGAGAGCGGAAAAGAGATATTGTTCAAAACACTGCTCAAACTGAAAATTAACTTTTATATTCTGATGCAGCTTAAAAAGCACAACTTTAGTGCTTTTATATCTTCGTTACATGACCGTTTTTTCCCAGTGTATACATAGAAACAGTACGAATATAATATTGATACGAAGAAATTGCACGCAGCTTAAGGCAGATTTTTTTTTCAATTATCAATAAAAATATTTTATTCAATGAAAAAAATCGTTTTCCATTAAGTTTAATGATCAAAGTTTATTTATTGATGAAAAATAAATTTAAATATTTTCTGCTAAACTAATTCGTAACATAAACAGTTAAGCTTAATATGTATGCATTTATATAGTTTACAATAGATCTTCAATGTATGATTTTCCACCTATGTCTACCAGCTATCTACCTATCAAACAGAACGAACTTCACTGTTTTATAAAACACAGTTAAGGTTGTCTTACTTGGTAAAGTTAAAATATAAAGACCGAAGAACATACGAAATGAAAAAAAAAAATTCTCAAATTTCATCAAACAAATATGCTACTTATTTTGATGCACTTTCTGAAAAAAAGAACAGAAAAACACATTACAATTTGTTACAACTTTAGCTGATAAGAAGATTTTGCGGTAGCATAAAGAAACTTTACAATTTTAATCTGAACTAAATGTGCAGATGCACTTTCCTGGTTATAATAAAATTCATATTAAATTTTAAAGTTCTGTGAAACAAACTGTGGATTTAGATATTTAAAATATTTTTTCAGTCGTAATTGACGTCAATCCCTTTGAACTTTAACCCTTTAAGACCGGACAAATTTTCATCCTTAAATTTATTTTTTTTAGTTTATAGGTAGCCTTAGATCCTACTGGTACAGTAAAAAATAATTTTAAAAATCTAGCATGTCCCTCAAATGCAGGAGCGCACCCGTACAATCGTGCGGATTAGGCTTTTTCTGTGTCAAAGTGAACCCGGTGAACCCGAACGATCGTTACTTGAATAATTACTATATAAGTTTAACCGGGTTTAATTTAAATTACATGTAACTGGTATTTTAAAATTAATACTTGTACAATTAAAATAATTTATATATTTCATAACACAGAAAAATAAAAATCTATAACACAGAATTAATTTTTCAAAAATATACATGTATATTAAAAAAAATGCTGTATCTGAATTTATATGCAGCGGAACTTCTGAAATAAGGATACGCCTGTATTTTTAGAAGTCAAATGAAACTTCGCGGATCATGCGGTATCTGGTTGTTCGCTTTCCATTCTTTCCTGCACAACAGAAATTGCAGCGGATGGCCCCCTTCAATCCCCTGCTGCTTTAGAAAATCTCCCTGTATTTCCTCCGGCGATGACTATTGCGGGCAAATCCTCTCTTATAGTGATTAAATTCAAAGAAGGACTACGCATCATTTATCACGATCAATCGGACAGTCGGCATTTCCAGATGCACATAAGTGATCACACTGATCATAGCGTCAATCTTGACTACTTTTGAACCTAGTTTCTTTGTCCGGACTGAATAATTACAAACACATGTACACCAAATTCTTCTTGCTTCCCCAATAGTAAACTAAGGAGGATGATAAGATTTCAATGATAGATTGAAATCCCAGTGTGGAACTTTCTGTGAGTAGTCTCCTTTGTTATGAAGCTTTCAAAGAGATCCTTCAAAATACTTTGAAAGAGCTTGTCACATTTGATTGCTGATACGGTAAAAACGGCGATGCGATTTGCAGAATTTTCTCGAGGAATACTGAAAACCGTTGGAGACGTTGGAATATATTTCGTGAAATTCTCTTGTGAAAAAGCTAAAAGCAAAAAAAATTGTTTATATGTAAAATATTTCATTTTTATGTGATAGGAGATGAACCACGTATTTTTTAAGTTAAAATTTACTTTTCTTAATATAATACTCATTTAAAGTCTTAAGGCCGTTACTTAGTAATATAGTAGAACGAAAACAATGAGGTGTGCATCGGGTCACGCGAGAAGACCCTACAGAAAGGAAGTCGATTTTCGGTCAGTGAGCTCAAATAAAGCTGAACCCGCACGATCGTGCGGGTAAATAAATATTACGCCTAAAGGGTAATTATATTAACTCTTAAGTAAAATTTGTTCCTATTTTTCATTTATTTCGACATTAAATTAACAATTCGTATCTAAGCAATTAAATATGTATTAATAATTAGCTAATTGCGACAGATAAATAATTCTAATGTTTAGCGCGATTTTTTTTCAAATAGATTTAACGCGATTATAACTGAAATATGGACTGTCTCTGCCGTCTTTTGAGAAAACTAGATACTATTGATATTCTGGAAACTCGATCAGTCGTTACTATCCGGCATTTATTAAATACAACTCTCCAGGAAGCAGAAATGCTAGCCAATGTCTAACCCGCACGATTGTGCGGGTTCGGTCTTAAAGGGTTAATTCATATTTCGAATTCATAGAGCGCATCTTGTGTTTAAATCTCTTATCAAGCAATATCTTTAAATTTTCAGTGACTTCAAGCAGAAGAATTTACAAAAGATTGACAATGCAGGTTCCAGTTTCGCCTTAAAAAAGCATTTGAAAGATAAGATGGTAGGATGAATTAGTAGAATGTTTCATTAGTAATACTTTACAGGGCTCGGTCAGGGGCTGTTTAAGCTCAGGCATTGACCACTTCAGCAGAACGCGGTTAAACAGTACGAGGTCCTTCCCAAAAGTTGTGCTTCGTGTTGCTTCAAAATAGGGCGTTAATATAATTAAACTTCCATTACCTCCCTTTCATTCCCCTTTTCCTTTTCAGGGCATTTACACTCTCATATCTGTTTCCTTTTAGTGCTGGCTTGCCCGTGAGAAGTGAAAATAAGACTTGTGGTTAATACGTTGGGACTTCAATTATTGAGGTCCCTGTTGGCCAAAAGCTTATTGAATTGTTGTCTTGCGCATTATCTTGGAGAAGAAATGCTTAGAACATGGCGTTTTCTCCATAGCCTTTTACGGGGAAAAGTAAGCAAGCCTCTTTAATAATGCTGTTTCTCTGCTTTAATTTCAAGTACTAAATCAGTATGCGAAATCCTTTGTCTTCGCAAAAACCTGTAAAATAATGTCAGCCAGGACATGGGTCTTCATCAGTCTCTTTGTAAATCTTCTCTGAACTTTGTTAACTAGACAAAATTTGTCCATCTGCGTGGCCTCGTGTTGTTTGTGATGTCTTGTCCTTGTTATTTGCGTAAGAATAACCATAAGTATTCAGTATACTAATCGCAACAAAATCCTGTTATACAATTGCATGGTACTCTGTTTAAAAAATACATCGTTGCACACGTTTTGCACTCTAGTGTAAAGTTTTAGATTATGAGAATATGCTGGGAGACCAGGATTATTCTTGACTTATTTTTAAATGGTTTGTATTGCCAAAGCACCCCGAAATTCTGAAATAAGCATTACGGAACTTTTAGTGTATTCACTCTGAAAAGCCTTCTGAAGAAACTGTTTTACCTTACCAATCAGAAAAGCAAATGAAATGCTTTTACTGAAGAATGCAAAACCCTCGAAGGCGTTTATAATTCTGAAACTTCACGATGTTTCCTGAAAAGGCACCTCAAAAGTATTGAATTGATTTTATGAAATTTGGAGTTACCTGTAACATATCTTAGTTCAATGCATGTATTGCGGCGTCATTAATTTAATTTTGGGAAAGTCATAAAATCTCTTAATTGCGTACACATTGATAAAATGGGTATTCAAATACGCCTACTAAATAATTTTGTAAAAACCAGAACCGACGTTCAGTATACTCCATTCCTTTCAAATTTCAAAAAATGTTAGAAGCAATTGATTTATAGATTGTTGAAGGAGAATAAGTTTATGACTAGTGGAATTCAATGGTAGTCTCTGCGTATACGCTATTATGAAAGGTAACACTATGTTGGATATTATGAAATGTTGTTCTCCAAAATAATGTCAAAAATCATACACATTAAACATTACTTCACATTAACTAATTTCAAAACTATCTCGCTTGATAGAATTAATGTTTAAACAAAGAATGACGAATGGAAAGAAGAGTGAAGTCCCAAAATTTTGTCAATAATTTAAATCCTTTTTCTACTCTTTTTAAAACAAAATTAATACAGAGATGTGCTTTCTATTCTAAATAAACCGCATTCAATTCTATTTCAAACCAGTTTTTAAGATTTTCTCAAATATTTTTCCTTCATAAATGATTTGAGACCAATAGCATTTAAATTCATATTAAGATTTGCACTGTTCTAATCCCTCTCCAATGGCAATAATTTTATTATTGCATACTTAGGAATATAATGAAGAGAATTCTGTGCAGTCCCCAATATCTTAAATAACATTAGTTTCCAAGGTCTGAGTGTTGGAGCACAAGGACAATTCAGAAATACTTCCGGATTTTGACTTTCTGTCGGGCGCAACTAATGTGTGAGATGAAGCACCTATATTTTTTGTGCCCAAGTACGGGTTTTAACGAGAAAAGTGTGGGACCTCTACTAGATTCCTGGAACCCTACCAATCTCACTAAGGTATCGTGGTTTTTTCAATAGTGCTCTCATGATGTACGTGAGATGGACGTTAATCTGGTAGATGAGTTTTACCCGATTACGTCTTAAAAAATTCATATGCCTGTGTCCCATGATCCTATTCAATGATATAGATCATTATTTCCAAAATATTGTTTCAAAAATGTTAAATTATTTCAGGCTCGCAACAACAACTGCTGTCATTGTTAAGGAACCTTACGGAAAAACATACGACAACTCCCTCCTGAATTCATAGAGATTTTGTTCGTTGAAATTGCAAGGAAATACAAAAAAAGTTATTTTAAAATGCAAATATAGTTTTGTATGACCGAATAGTTATTGAACTATTGATGAGTTTTTCCTTAGGCCTAAACAAAAACTTCACCTTTAACCTCTTGGATGTGCTGTGGCAGAACATGTTAGCCTTTGCATAGCGCCCGAGCGAAGGTTAAAGTCGTTAAAAACCCTTATAACCGTCTTATAAGGGCACAGCATTTAACAGAAAGAACCAGCGGGAGTCGTCTCTCCTAAATTTTCTCGCATACTCCTTAACAAAGGCGCCACCTTCTTTCCTCTCCCGAAATTGCGGATCTTTGGTAAGGCTGGAATTGACTGAAGTACTCGAGACTGGAGCAAGTCTAGAGGGCAACAAAATAAGAGGATGCGTCTTCATGACCACTCTCTTTTTCGCATATCATACTAAAATATGACACTTTACGTGCTTCGTAGTTTGATGAAGGGAACTGAGCTTCAGTTCTCGACCGCTATTTTTCTACTTACTGAAATTAAACTTGATAAAGATTCTGCATAAATCTACGAATTTGATGTAAAGATCGTGAAAAATTCATTTTTCTATCTCAAACAGTTCACTGACAGGCATAATCCCTAAAATGAGTTTTTCTTACTCAGGAAGGTGTGAAACATAGAGAAACATCAGAATCTCGAGGACACATTTTGACGATTACAATATTTTCTCTTCGGATACCAAAATGCAAGAAAGGAACATTTGAATCTGAATAGAACAGCTTTTTGATTATTTTTTTTCAAATGAGATATCTACGAGTGGTTTTTACTTTAGAAAAATTATTCATTTAATTCCCATTTTCCACATTCTATTCAATACAAGAACAATTGTGGTTCAATATAAAACGACTGAAGAGTTTTTCTTATTTCAAAATTGTAATCTAATACACTATACACTTCCTTGCGATCATAATTTCGAGAGTCATCTTGTACAAATTTTCAACCAAGGCATAAGCACAAGTCTTGATGCAGCTCTCTTACATTATTTGGTAATTTCACCGAAATAACAGCGATATTTTATTTTAAATTCTGCGCTATTCCTTGACATTAGTTTAATAATTGTAAATGCATTAATCTTACTAAATCATGCAAATACTACTTCTGTTAATCCACCACGAGATCCATTACATGCCAGCAACGTGTGTGTGGTGTACGACATGTAACCCAATAGCTTATATTGAATTTAGAGGTCGAAATTCAACTCACATCGCATTGCTAAACAAATTTACTTACAATTTCATGCCATAATTTTATCCGAATAATATAATTTTAATAACATGAGTAGTATTCATTTTTCCTCAGCCATAAATTATGCTTTTCTTTTCTATGAGACATTTATTCATTTTTCAAAGAAAAATCAATAGATAATGGAACATTTCGTGAGTAGAGGTTTAAAAATCTTCTGATAATTTTTTTTACTTGCCTTATCTTTAAAATCTGCATTAAAAAAATATGTTTATACTGAATTCGAAGATAAACATCTGCATCATAAGATAAGAAAAGCATTAGAAGATAGGATTTGAAATTGATTTCTTTGCTGAGTAAATGAAGGTAAATCAGTGTACAATGTTGTGATACGTCTGACAAATTATAAATGAATACAAATATCTAAATTATAATGTTTTTAATGCAATTAAGCTTTCAAGAAATTCCATTTTTTAAAATATAAAGTTAAATTTATAAATCGATCAAATGTCTAATTTTTCTCAAATATTTACTCTAAGATCAATGTCAATATCAAAAATGTTTATTAACTTCTGACAAAATTTCTGTGCTAAAATATACATAGAGCACCGAAATAAAGTAAATATAAATAAATAAAATTTACCTCAAAAATAAATTTGAGTATAATTAAATCTAGAAAAAATTAAATACGATTTTTCTTTTCCCATTTTTTTAACCCTGTTAAATGTTTCATATATGTCCTGAAACTTTTTTCAAATTTTTTTTAGAAGAAATAGCAAATAAAAGAGTTAACTAAGGTTCGAGAATGTTGCACCGCATGCACTTTAGATAGTTTTGGCTTCAAACAAAGGAATTCTTTATAAATTTGAAAGAACTTGATCTATTGAAGGCGACATTTCTTCTAGTATTCTGTGTTTATATATCATGATTATATAACGTATTTATATTTGGTAACTTTTGCTTCAGTGATTCACGAATGTTCTTACAAAGATGATACACTTCTTTGATTTTCAATAAAATTTTCAATACACTATTTCGAAGAGGAGCTGTTTGAATCGATGATTTTCGCCTCTTGCTGATTTACACAGATGAGCTTGACTACTCGGAGCTGTTTTCTACATCTAAAAGCAGGAATGAAACTACCTGGCTCATTCCACCGGTGCATCACTGGTATCAAGGTTCTCGACCAGGTGGCTGTCCATCAATTGACTGCAACAGACGTGAACAAACAACTCTTACTCTCTTCCTTGGTGGGCATATCAGAAGTCTGACTTTCTCTGATAATTCCAAGTGTTTTGAGATCTGCCCAAAATGTACTACAGAACAGGCCACACTTGATCATATTCTTGCATGCATGGGGCTTTCCAAACAAGATCTTGTTTCTAATCCTCTATTGACTTCAGATTTCATTGAGGTGCACAGGCTCATAGACCTGATATAGCTCTGTTGATCTTCGGGGATCATCAACAACATAACAACAACTTGATTTCACTTTTAGTTTAGTTGAGTGACATTAACCGCTTAAGGACTTATCTCGAGTTAACTCGTCTTAAATACCATAGGTTACAAAATAACCCGACCCTTAAACGGTTAAAAATACTACGACTATAGTGGGACAGACCTCGATCAGCTGAAGAGAACGACACCTGAGATGGCAGCTCCCTCTCAGAATTTCCGTACTACACAAAAGGGAGGACGTTTGACCACTGCGTGTGATATAACGTGCATACATACTGACCTACACGGCGGATCTTCATCGGTATTTCGTTTCGAAACTTATATCCTCCAAACTCTTAGCCAGGACCTTACTACAACGTCATCGCGTCCCGAGATATGACCTAACTTCGAATAAGATGTCCACTAGGTCGGAATTGGCTCCCACATCAACAAATTACACTCTGAGATAATTTTAATAGCAAGAGTAGTATTCATTTTTCCACAGCCATAAATTATGCTTTCCTGTTCTGTGAGAAATTTATTCATTTCTCAAAGAAAAATCAATAGATCATGGAACATTTCGTGAGTAGAGGTTTTAGAATGTCCTGAAGATTTTTTTACTTCTCTTATCTTCTAAGTTCAAAATTTGCATTAAAAAATTCTGTTCATACTTAAATCACTCATAAAAGAGTTAACTAAGATTAGAGAATTTTGCACCGCTTGCACTTTAAATAGTTTTGGCTTCGAACAAAGGAATTCTTTATAAGTTTTGATACAGATGCGATATAACGGCCTTTCGGATAAAGCCACAGTGCTCTTCGCTGTGTCTGCACTTTCAAGCCATTTTCTAAGAACCTCTTTCTGTATCACAGAAAACCTTTTGGCTTCCCTCAATAGCAAATGATTCTCTCCTGTATTGCTTCGATATCTTTGCGATATTGTGCAGCATTTAAAATATCGAAAATAATCATAAAAATTACCTTTCAACACCTTTGTTCCAAGAGTTAGCTACAAGCTCTCGTTATCCTCCTCTTGGGCTAGCTTTGACGCGGTGACCATTTTTGCTTTCACAATTTTGATAACAACTCATTATAAAAACCAGAATAGCTTGCGACATGAAAAAAAAAGGAAATAGAGTAAACATTACTTACTTTCTTTCCTTAGAAATCGTGTTGTTTATGGTGGCCTTAAAACTCACAAATAAAGTGAAATCGGCGAAGGAAAATATTGAAGAAAAACAGCTGGAACTTTCTCCCCATGACCATCTCGATTAATTACACAATATAGCGCATTTGTGTTTAAATTCGTTGACAAGTGAAGAGAGTCGAATATGCGTGCAGGACTTTTCCTTAATGACCGAATGGGTTTGAAATTTTATATATATATATCTATAATTATGGTGTCAAGACCACATGCCATATTTGATTTATCACGCTCCTTGTGTTTTTGAGTTATCATCTTCGCATATGCACCGGCAGACAAACAAACAGCCTTACAAGCTTCTTACGGATTTGGGTCCAAAATCTGGTATAGATCTGCAATTCTAATAATAAAACCAGTGAACGAATTCCGTCTCAGTAGTTCGTCGATATTTTTTTATTTATCGAATTTACACGAACTGATAGACAGATAGACATTCCGAAATCTCATTTCAACAAAACTTTGATAGTAATTTCCAGATTGACAAAAATTTATATTAAAAAATACAAATTATTAAATATTAATATTAAAATAAAAACCCATAAATGAATCCATGAAAAAAATTTCAGAAGTGAAGTCAAGTTAGTTAACTATATTGTCAATTCGAAAAATGTCAGTAAAATTTCGATTAGAAAAATTGTAATGACATAAAAACAAAAGAACTATTCTAATAAAAAAAGTAATTATAAATGAATGAAATCAGTAATGATAATGAATAAATTAAAAATTAAATTTAATTAAATAATTGAAAGTTAGTAATTGAGAAAACGAACCACGGAAACTCAACTAATGTTCTAAAGTAAGAACCAGAAATGCACTATATAATCTAAAGTGTCCGAAGTATCCAGACACTTTCGGATTTCCACATTTTTCCATATTTCTACCGACAATATGGAATAACTGTCCCTCGAGCTTCCATTATGTAATAAATAGGATTTAATTCACTTTTTACAGTGAAAATTCGGCCACGACGACATTTAGGCGACCGACTAGAAATTGATGAAGAAGAAAATGTTTCGGGCTCAGAAAGATTCACAGAGAAGTGTCCGGCTACTTTCTATCATATAGTTTATAATAGTGAGAAAAATGTGATTTTGAGAACAGCAAAAGAATGTTTTAAACAAAGGTGCTCCGGGAGCAAGGGAAACTCAATCATTCTTAGAGTTACAAGCTTATATTTAAAAATGCGCAGTACAGTCAATCATGTAAACAATCTTCTTCGGTATCTTCGTCACAAAACAGCTTCTAATATTTCTTTAAATGAAGTGTTGTCATTTGAGAGCTCTGTGAGAAACTCAGAAGAAAGCTCCTCTCTATGTGCTACCTTCAGAGCTCCTGAATTTACTCTTAAATTCCGTTTAATAAGAACTTTCGTTGATCCGAAAACGGTCCAGTCCCATCTAGTCCAGATTAGCGGGACTCTATTGTATATGTTTCATCATTCATGCATTGCAAACTCTTTTTCAGTTTCACTCCAGTTAGCTGATCTCCAAATTAAAAATTTTACAAGTTGATTGAAGGTCGCCAAAATTCTGACATCTGAAATTGTTTGAGAATCGGTATAGAAATTACAGTCATATGCAATAGAAAACCTGCATTTTATGGTAAATGAGAATTACATACCAATACCGCCACTATCACACATACAGCACTTCCAGATTTGTTAAATATAAATTCCTAAGTTCGTTGTTGTTGCCGCAGACAAAAGTAGTTAAAACACAGTTATATCGGAAGGAAAACCTGCTTCTTTTGTGTTGATGAAAATATTCTCCCATATTTCTAAGAGAAAGTGTTCTCGTTTGAGAACGTTGTGAGAAAATCAAAAGAATGCTCCCCTTTCTGTGTTTCATTACACAATTTATGCGATGTTTAAATGATCGCTCAAATTCCGATACCAGAAATCGTTTCAGAAGGTTGTTAAAATGCAGTAGAATACCTGAATGAAGTGCTCCTGAGGATAAAGTAAGTTTTTTTCATAAGTTCCAAATCTAAATGTTTGAATTAAAACTTCTAACTTTCTTTGGATGATAGCTTCTAATATACTTTCGTAACCACAAGTATCAGTACTTTCCATGGAAAAATTGTAAAAGATAGTAATCCAACCAATATTGGATCTTTAAAAATATCTGGAACATTAAATTTCGACGTAATTACCACTAAAAAATTAGATCATACAGAGTTATATTATGAAAAAGATGCCCTAGCGCGATGGTTATATAAACTATCTGAAGTGTTTCATGAAATAAGTGTTCTCGTTTGAGAGCGCTCTGAGAAACTAAAATGAAATCTCCTACATTTAAACCTAATAACATGCAATTTAATGCAGATTTCTGTCTAGTTGATATTGATCGCTAAATTGCAATAAACTGAAAACATAAATATTATCAAAGACAATGTCTAACTTAGGCAAGTTAATGTTTTTTACCACAGAAAATGATAGTGAGAAGTGTAATATAGTAATAATTTGATAGAACATTAAAGATAATCATTAAAGAATTAATTTAAAATAATTTACAGACATACTGAAGTTTTCTAAATGATTCCTTACAATTATAACATATTAAATTTCAATACTTTTTAAAATGTAGATTAAAATTTTTTTCTTTAATTTAAATAAATTTATAATTATTTCATGATATATGATTTCTAAAATAATGCCATTCTTTGAAGTTGTGCATTTTAACTTAAAGTTTAGAAAGCTGAAATAAAAGTAAATAGGATATTCTTATCTAAGGACTATCTTCAAATTTAAATTATTGGTTGAATTTGTTATTTGTTTTCTAATAGTGCATTAGTGCCAATGTAAAAAGCTTGAAATAAAAACTAGAAATAAAACTTTTTAACTTGATATTGAAATATTTACATTTCCTTTCCAAATTTAAAATTTCTACAGAATTTCTCTTGAATTGAAAATTACTAAATTCTTAAAATATTTGAATATAAAATATTCCGTCTTTGAAACTTGTTTCAACAGTTAAAACAAAATCTTTTAAAAAAAATTTCTTTTTTCACATGGTATGAAGGTTCAAATATTCTATTAATCTAATGTATCAATTGATGCCTTAAACAGATATAATCGTAACATCATAATAATTTAAATAGATGGATTATACTCGGGTTATAATTTCATTTGCAGAAATCATTACAGAAAAAGCACAAGATGATAATTAATTCCAACTTTAATACTGAGAAGGCCGACAAACATTCTCATTGAAAGAATTCTACATTTTAACCAAATAAAAATTATATTTCTAGCCATGAAGATGTTTAAATTCATGATATATTTTCCAAATATTTTGATGTACAAATTAAAACAACTTCAGAATATCGAATACTGATTATTAAAACTAGTACAAGCCGCCTTGGGCAATCAGCTGTTCTCCCGTAATATTGGTACTTTTCAGCTGTGCTTGCAAAGAGGCGAAATTGGTCCAGTTGTTGAGTCCAGGAAACTATGGTATCTACCAGAAATGGATGGGAGGCGGGTGGGATCAGACGAACTGAATTAACTATTTTGGACCCTGTCCTTTATATAAAATAAAAATTGACGAAATCGATACAGTGAATTTGACTCAACAGGATTGGACTGGGGATGCTAAACCGAACTGTGACAGATTTTTATGCCAAACCGTTCAAAAATTCGCTCGTTAGCGCGCTGGTAAAAGATGTGCCCTGATCAATCTGTACTTCTTGGGGAAAACCGATTCTATTGAATATATTCAACAAAGCATCAGTGACTGATACAGAATTTATATCCGCCACCGGAATAGCCTCAGGATATTTCGAAGTTAGACAAATAGCAGTAATTAAATACCGATTGCCTTTTGGGGTTTCCGGCAGAGGGCCACATGCATCGATATTTATTTTTGAAAATACCTCTTGAATTACAGGGACTAATTTTAGCGGAGCTTTCTTTTTATCATTAGGTTTGCCTGCCCGTTGGCATTCATCGCATGTCCGAACGTATTGTTCAATGTCCTGGTAACAACCGGGCCAATAAAAATACCTGGATAACTTATCTTTAGTTTTGGTACTCCCCAAATGCGCAGACGTACCTTCGTGACATAAGGATTTTATTCCCTCTCTCAGCCCTTCCGGAATCACTAATAACTTTTTTATATTTCCAAGCCTGTCATTCTGAATTTTTACTAAAATTTCATCCTCTATATGATACCTATTTTTTTCGCTTGTCGAATTCTGATTTGCCGCTATTTCGAAATGTCCCTTAAGTTCCGAACTGTCACGTTGAGCCCTCTTAAATTCTTCCCTATTAATTTCTAGTAAGGTCAGTTCCGCTGATTCGTTATTCAAATCAGGAATTTTAATCACCTCAGTGTCAGGTTCGAGTTGAAAAGCATTTTCTGTTTTATTTAATCCGTTCTCTTCCATTATTATTTCCGAAGATTCCGATTCCTTCTCTGCTATCTCTTTCTCCACTGCCCTCGTTTGCGAACGCGTTTGGACCGCGTTTACAGGTTCAATTTCGGTAAGTTTACCCATTTTCTTTTCCTCAATCAAAGCTGCAGTTCTGTTACCTAAAATATAGCGCCCTTGATCTAAACTGTCAGCAAAGACGGCTGCCTTTGTTCTCACTTTTCCGAATTCCCCGGATATTTCTACTATGGCTAGAGGCAACGAAATATAATGCTCATCTAACGGTTGCTTTACCCATATGTTCTCCCCACAATAAAATTCTGGCTTTACATATCTCCTTGATACCAGATCTATCGTGCTTCCAGAATCACGTAAGAATTCTATCTCTAAGCCAATTACCAAACCTGGCTTTACGTAAGGATCTAAAAACGGGTTAATGTCCCTCTCTTTAACATGATTAACTGGCTCGACCTTCTCGCTTCGTTGTTTCGCAAGGCGCGGACATTGGGGCCTTAAATGCCCGGGTTCATTACATTCGAAACATTTGAGAGCTCTGCGTCGTTCGAACATATCTGGTAATCTGCTACGTGATTTTTTTTCTTCGCGATGTTCTTCTCTGGTGTGAGTTAAGCGGGACGTGTTTCCGGTTTTATTTGATTGCTTATTAATCATAGGAGAATGCGGTTTCTTTGTACGGTACCATTTCTCAAATGGTTTTTTCTTCGGTTTCCTGACCATTTCATAATTATCAAGCATATCTGCTAAAAGTGAAGATGATTTTATCATGGTCCATTCATCAGCGAAATGTTCTTGAACCTCTCCACTTACTGTCTTTTTCATCTGATCTGCTATCATTAAATTTTTTAGAGCCTCAAAATCGTCTATCTGCATCCCTTTTAGCCATTCCTCTAAATAATTTTGTGCTTCAAAAAGAAAATCCCTCCAAGTACCCTCAGCTTTTTTCTGATGGTGGAAGAATTTTTGTCTAAATACCTCTGGACTTAGCTTAAATCGCTTTAACAATAACTTCTTAATGTGCTCGTAATTTTCAGCCTGTTCTTCCGTTTCTCGGGCAAGGACCTGAACAATATCCGCAGGCAAATATCCTATCAGATGGCTTACCCAATCTGACTGATTTTTATTAAACCTCTTCATGTAACGCTCAAAAATCACGAGATATAAACTTATGTCGGTTTCCCCGGAATTAAATTTCGGGATTAATTTTTGGATATCCGGCTGATATTTATAAGGATTACTCTGCCCTGCTTTATTTCGATTTAACGCCTGATTCGAAAGTGAATTTGCCCTTTCTCCCTCTATTCTAGTCTCTACTATTATAGTTAGGATATCTCTCGTGAGCTCTTCGTCATAGTTCTCACTATTTAAAATTAGGTTCCTTAGTTCCGTTAATTTCATATTTGGACTGGCGGGCAGTTGCAACTCTTCAGATAAGTTTACCAAATCAGCCTGTCTAACACCTTTTAATAAGTAAGCCATGATTAACAATAACTAAACTTATTCTCTCATAAACATTCAATAAAATGCACCACATTCTACAATATTTACCAAATATCAGATATATAATACATATACCGAAAATATAAAATACCCTTTTCCAGAAATTACACTAGTTTAGTGAACCAAAATTATTTTATCTGAATTATCAATTTATAATTAAACTCGATAAGTCACAGTTTGTAAAAACAGAAAGGTACTCACCCCTTTGAAGTCAACATCAACACTCAGTAGAAAATTCCATGAACATCCTTCGACGTAAAACAGGATCACAACAACTATGGCACTATGATGAAAATCAACACACAATCAGTAGCATATCCTGGAGCATAAAGATTGTACTGCAGGTTGCCGCACCGTTCAGTTAGTATATGACCACGATGTACGTCTCACAGGAAAAAAACTCAAACGGTGTAAGCTTTACACCTTTAAAATTCTTCATTCTACTTCCTAGTTTAGGCGTTTGAAGAACCAAATAATTATCCGTGCAAGTTTTGCACTCAACAGAAAAACAGTTCCATGCCATCTGCATATAAAAGTTTGAGCCTAGTTTAGGTCTTAAATCATCCGTGGTACGGAAAAAAACGTCAGTGAATGGACTCTTATCGTAACCGCTGCCACCAAAATTAGCTGTAACGTCTTGCTGTTATGCTTAAAAGAACACTGCAGCTATGTTAAATTTTATCCTAATTTAATAATATTAACATATTAATAATAACATAATAAAGTAAGCCCCAAGGCGGGGTGTCCATTCACTGATAAGAAATAATTAGCGGGTTTCGCTAAACTGTCCATATCGGACCTTCGTGGAATGCGACCACCAGTTTGACTGTCGGAATGTCATCTCCTCTGTAGTTTCTCCGTCCAGATCTTATATCGCAACAGAGAAGAAAAAAATCCTTGTGCTCTCACGGGAACACACTTGTCAGCACAAAAGCCACCTGTTTAGGAATGTTGCCTATGGTGCAATCGGTAGATGAAAGTCGGTAATGAAAAGGCAGTAAGTAGCCCGTCAAAAGAGGGGGTGAGGATTCCCGGTGTTTGAAGGACCGCCAATATGAAAGGTAAGGGGAGGTGTCTATTGTGTAGATGAATCTGAAAGTGACCAGTGTCTGGGAGCGCGCACACCCAGACTTTAATCAATGTCGGAGTAGGGCATACGTCACAGAAGTTCTTAAATTACGTGAAATAAACAATATGGTGAACATTCTGAAAATAAAAATCTGAAAAACATTAAAAAAATTGACGAAACTTTTGTTGATAAACATATTTAGGGTAACCTAGCAAAAGCTTTTAATTTCAGTTAAAATTAATACGTACTAACTATCAATAAAATTTAGATCGAATTAACTTCCTTTGAATCATTTTATTTTCAAATCGAATATATTTTTTCTGTCGTAATCGACAATAGACCTTCTGAATTTAAATAGATATTAGGAATTTGTAAGGCCCAACTGAGTGTTGAAATGCCTTTTCAAGAAATATCTTTAAATTTTCAGTTATTCATGCAGAAAAATTTGCTGAACATTAACAGTGCAGGTTTAAGTATCTTCTTAAAAAGCATTGGTAGCATATATGAATTAGTCGGACACTGGAACACCAAAGCTTTAACATGTGGAGAGTCGCTTTTCGTAGTCTTTTCCGAGAACTTTCATTAATATGTAAAGATAAATTTTCTCAAACGTATAAGTGGGCGTAAATGTTTCAAATTTCGCAAATATAGTTACATCATATAATTTTAGCTGTAAACATTTCCTTTCGCACAACATATGAGATGTAACTACTGGAAATAACGAGACACATAATTTAAAATATTTTATTTTTAAATTTTACAAATTTGATTTATCACCATTATTTTACTCCCCTCCTAGATCCCTATATGGCTCCATAAGAATTTTCGGATCTAGACTTCGGGTCAATATCCTTAAAGCCCTTTCCTCCTCTGCGTCTCTTTTTGCATTCACAGTCTCGTATCTAGTTTCTTTGAGCCCTGGGTTGCTCTGAGGAAATAAAGAAAAATCATACAGGGCTAGATCAAGTTAAAACGTTGGATGTTCAACGATAAATTTTCCTGTTATCAAAAACGTATTTAATTGTGGGCTATGACATTAGCCTGGTGAATAAATCACAGTTTGTTTTTCCGCAGATCAAGTCGTTTTCTATTTGACCGTTAAGGTAAAATAGTACAGACGTTTTTGTCTTATTCTGGTTCGATTGTTTCAACTTTAAGTACCAGTTCAATGTTCAAAATTCCTTTTATCTTAATACAATTTGGTCAGCCAGGTCATGGGTCTTTATCAGCCTCCTTCTCAACCCTCTTTAAGCTTGCAAACTAGACACAAACTTGTTCTCCTGCTGGACCTGAACTGACTTGTGTCATCTTGTTACTAATATTTGTGCAAGAACCACCTTTTCCATTGAAATGCGCATTCAATGTACTGATCGTATCCAACCCTGCTACAATTTTATGGCATTTTGCTTGAGAAACACATTATTTCTTAAGTTCTACATGCCTATGTAGGATTTCCGAGTAAGAGGAGAGAAATACTGGGAAATCAGGGTTAATCTTTACTTATTTTTCAGCGATTTGTATAACCAAAGAACTCTAAAAATCAGAACAAAGCGTTAAGGAATTTTTACTATGCTGGGTTGCCGTTTTTATGGTGACCTAACGCTCTTAACTCGAACAAAAATGCTATTTATGAAGATTAGGAAGGTTACATGAACGTGCCGTCAGTAAGCCATCCTTGAAAAGGCATTCCGTGAGGAATATCCTGCGCTTCCAAAATGTGAAGTTGGTTACAATAGTTCTTGGTATTTTTTTTTCTAACCGAAATAGATTTGGGGTACAGTAAGCTTAGATATGTACGAGGAAGCAAATGGTTTTTTTTATCCAAAACGTCTTCAGCATGTACTTGGGAAGATTAATGGGTAAATGATTATTGAAATCTCTACATTAATTTTTTTTTTAATATCAAGAGAATACGCGGATAAAACAGGGGACAAGAAGATGCCTTAAAAACACGAAACTTTAGATATAGAATAACATATAACTCTTTTTCCATTAAAATTGGTACCGGCACGTAAATGCGATAAAATTTTGATCACACATGTCCTAAACCGAGGTGAAGTTACTTTCAAAATTGCACAATAAGAAGAAATACGATTTTTCAAACATAAAAATGAGACTTAAAATGGGCAGAACATGACAACTTAGATTTTTAGAACCTTCCAGCTAACAAAGAAAGGAAAGCCACCAGGCTTAAAGGCAATTCTCACCTTGGCATTTGTCGGAAGTTTACCCAGAAATTGTAGCTCTTATGCCGGCAGCACTGTTCCGAAGCACTTCTTCAGTCCTCTGTAAAGAGTGGTCATAAATTAATGGAAACATTACAAGAATTAATAAAAAACTATTAATGTCAGAGCTGTGTTTCTTTTTTTGAATGAGAGAGTAAATAAAAAAGAATTTCTGATGAGTGGCGTACCATTACGACATTCTAAATTTGCTACAGCGAGATATTTCCAAACCTAATGTCTACCGATGAGCAGAAGCATGTGCGCGTTTTCTGGTTTCCTTTTCTAGTTTTTCTTGAATATCTCAAAAACTATTCAGTTTTATAACTACAATTGATTTAACAAATTAAAGAATGTTAAATTCCCTACAAATACATGCTTTTATATTTTAACTTTCTTCAATAGTTTCGCATATAATAGCTCTCAAAATTTTGAGTTGTCCAATAATTTACGATCATCTAAACCGCAGTATTTAAGACGACACCTACAACTGATAATCAATTCCATCACCTAGATACCATCATTCGATTAGCAGCATTCCTAATAATCGAGCGACGTACGACTGAGAATGGCCAGTTTCAAGCCTACAAACGGCTCTCCATTATAAAATTCAAAACATTTTCATATTTGCTTGAAACATATGTTCTATTTTGCTATATTCTACGGATCGTAAACAAAGTCAACGTTAATCTAATTTGTTTGGTCATTTGTGCCTGTTAATATATTTTGTATTGTTGTTGTTGCTTTTTTGTCTTCCGTGTAAATCAGTTTGTATGTAATGTTGTGTTGCTATCGCTACTGTAGTTGTTATTTTAACTTATATTCTCCGCCGAGCGAATCATTGCCATATAAGTAGACTGTGTTTGAGTGAGCAGATAAATAAAGGATTTATTTTTCTGTGTAACCTAAGCAATTATCGGATATTTCATAGGACAAATGCAGAATATAATGTTTAACGCGATTAATAATAAAATGCTTTTTACCTATTTTCTTTGTATGTATTAATCCTATCTAAAACAGCTGTCTCCACTTTGGTATAAGTATGTCCACACTGTTGCAGAAATGCTTTTACTATAATTTTAAAGTAAAAAAATGACATTTTAAATTAGAGTTTTAATCTAATTAAAACTATTATTTGAGCCCAGCTCAATATAGTTTCACATTTATTTAACTCTATTTGATTTAAAAGGTTGAAGAGTCCAATACATGTCGCTTCCTACCAAAAAATCCTGGTTTTAAAGGAGCAAGAAGCAAAATGTCGTATCGGGATAAAAGAACTGAAAGAGCCTTAGGCAATTTTTATTTGATACACTTTCTAGAGATATTTTTTTTAATTGAAAGATTGTAAACTAAATATTTTACAAAGCACTTAATAGAGAGACGATGATAAGTTTACGTACACGAGTACCAGAGCTAGGCTTATTAAATCAGACTTGCGCAGCGGTGGCTTAGTGGTAAGGTGCCAATCTCGGAGACAGAGGATTACAGGTTCGAAACCCGATTCCACTGAAAGTCCGTCATATTTTGGATTTGTTGCAAGTTAAATATTTTGTAGTGAGTCAAACCTACTCCCGCTGGTGTGGAATTTTGGAAAGGGTGCTCCCCAAATCAGGTGTCGTTCTCGACATATGACCACGGTTCAAAATGACGAAGTCCGTCCTAAAATAGCCTTCGTGTTGCTTCAAAACGGGAAGTTTATATAACTAAACTAAATCCGATCAGTCTCAATAATACAAGATCAGGATTCAGTACCTTCTAAAAGGTCAGCTCTGAGAGATATGATATTTTTGGAAGGAATTCTTATTTTAAAGGGGCTACTATGGTTAAAGAGAAGCTCTCGGCTTCAGGTCTTAGAATTTCAGGTTCGAAACCCGATTCCATTAAATAACCACTGTGTAAGTGCGCTTCTTGTACGCTAAGACTGACGTCGTGGGTCTAGCGTCCTCCCATTCATGTGGTGCAGAAATAAGAAGATGGATTTCGTCCTCAACATCTGACCACGGTTGAAATATTAAGAGGTGTGTCCCAAAATAGCCCACGCGTTGCTTCAAAAAGAGACGCTAATGTAACTAAACTAAACTTCTGATTTTAAGGTTTTATAGCAGAAAAATGCGCAGATTCGTGCATTGAGAAGCCTTTAGTCTCAATTTATGTAGAAAAATAATTTCTCACAAACGAATGTGGAATGCAACAGCTTCAAGGTTAAAATGGAGGCTTGTCATTTGTTTTCAGCTATAACTGTTTCCATGTTTACCCGCAAAGTATATTCTTAATCCGTTAATATTTCTCTTCTGTTATAAAATAATTGCTGCTATGCAGGGGAAAATCTGTTTGCTTATGTAGGGAATAAAATGTTTGTTCTAAGAAAACCACTTTTGAATTGTCTCTTAGCTTATTTCTTCCCAAGCTTTCTATAGCCACGCCACCACGTAAAAACTTCTTACAGACCTTATTATATTACCTGCATTGGATGCTGTTTTTATATTAGCTAGAAAAGATCGTAATTATTAGAGTATTAAGTTTTAGTACACTTAAAGTATTGTTCCGACTGCAAATATATGACTACCTCTTACGGTCGAGAATTTTTTTTCTTCGCAGCATTTATAGTGGCCATTCTGTATAAGTTTTTCACAATGCATGCTTAAACTTACACTAACTGTTTTATAAGTAAGTAGATTACCGCTTGTCCAGACATCCGGTCAGTCCGGACAGGATTTAAATAAAAATAAGTAAAGCGGTGGGAGCCTTCTTTAAATCAAAACATCATTAAGGACTTTTTGCAGCGAGCATAGGAACGTTATTTTTGTATTTAATTTAGTACTATAGTTTTTTAGTCCTCTTTTATGTTCAGAATTCAACGTTTCTTACTTTTTTTAAAATTCATAATTAACGGTAATAAACTGCGGTATTTTATTTTTTTGCTTTTTTTGTATTGCGCAATCAGTATGTTTTGAATTTTAATTATGAACAAATATGTTTGGTTTTTAAATCCTACATGAGTTTTTGGTTAAACACTTTAGAGTGCGAAATATAGTATTAAAGCTAAAATTAAGCTGTAGAAAAAGTGGTACTTAATTACGAAAAAAAACATTGGTATTTATAATTTTATTCGTCTACAACTTGCATTATGTGTATTTTAAGGCTAATTATGTTTAATACGGACTTTCGGTGATCAGGAGTGGGTCCATTCTCATCTAGTCCGGAATAGCGAGACTCTACTGCATATGTTTCATTATCCGTTCATTGCAAACTATTCTTTAGTTTCCCTCCAGTTTTCTGAACAACAAATTGCAAAATTTGCATATTGTTTAAAGGTCGCTAAATTTCTGAAAACCTGATGCTGTTTGAGTATCCGTATAAAGAATGTAATTCATATGCAATGGAATACCTTGATTTCATGTGACAGTTCCAAATTGGTGAATTTCAAATTGCTACTTTCTTTGTTGTTACCACAAACAAAAATCGATCAAACACAGTTATATAAGTTGCAAAAGCTGCTTCTTTCTGCATATCTATGAAGAGTAGCCAATGTTTCTCAAAAGAAAGTGTTCTCGTTAGAGATCGCTGTGAGAAATCCAACCAAACTTCAACTTTCCTTCATGCGTCTTCATCACTCCACCCTTTCCTTTGGAGATGGAAAGTCCCGTTTCACCAGTTCAACATTCAACTTCGCCTCCTCTTCAGCCCATCATCCCCTAATGAACTCAGAACCGCTTTGTCGTTCTTTCAGGACTTTCTTCCAAGATCCTCCGTGTTTCTCCTTCAAATAGAGTTCCATCAACCAACTCCTCTTCAAAATCAAACTTTTTAAAATACTGTGCGGCCCATATCTCTGTTCTTGTGTACATTTTTATGTTACTTTTATTACTGTATTAATTTGTTTTTCATCTTTTTCTGTTTTTTTTAATGTATTTTTTTTCTTCGTATAGTCTTTCCATTGCATTTTTGTTTTTATTATTTTCTAGCTATTTCATGTATAACTGTGTAATATTGTGTTTTTCAAGGTTTTATTTTCCCATGTTTCCAAAATATTTTTTTTAATGTATAGCACAATAGCAATCCTTCCTTTGCTCCTGTAAATGTTTGTAGACTTGATGCGTTTTTAATTAGGCAGCGGTATAGAGTAATGTCAAGTTTTAAGAGAGGTCACCCCTTCGGGTGTTGTGATTTCTTTTCCACTTCATGACCACGTCACTGCTTAAATAACCATATGGTTATAGTTGCAGGGGCATGGAGTGGTGTTATGTTATGTTATGTGAGATATTCAAAAGAAAGCTTCACTTCACGTGTTTCGTTCGAGAATTTATAAATTGTTTAAAGGTCGCTCTAATTCTGATACCGGAAATCGTTTCAAAAATTGAATCGGAAATCTAATTTGAGTACAAGGATGCATTAGCCTTTAGAATTGTGTACACTGTTTCAAAAGTAGCAATTCGAAATTGGTGAAATCCTAATTCCTAATTCGCTTTTAATGAGAACATCAAAGACGCAGTCGTAGCCATAACTATCACCAGCTTCCATAGAAAACCAGTAAAAGACATTAATCCAACCAATATTGCATCTTTAAAATATCTAGAACATTAAACTTGGATGTTGTTACCACCAACAAAAATAGATCATACAGAGTTATATCTGGAGAAACAAATGCTGTTTTCGGCATTCTCTGAGATTCTTTCAAATGTTTCTTAAAATAAAGTTTCTTCGCATGCTCGTGATTGTTATGAACCAGTTTATGTAAGGTTTTAAATAAGTGTAGCGTGAAAACGCGTTTAGCTAGTAGGTTAATTTTGGTGTCATTTTAAAGAGTTTGAGGAATATTACTAGGACCAAAAGTGAGACAATAACAATTTTGTCAGAATATTAGTAAAAATCGGTATTAAATTGAAAATTTCAAATTCGCATATTGCATATTTTTTTATTTTAACATGTAGAGTTTTCGAATTGTGCGAAACTTATAGAATACTTGACAATACGTCAAAGAAACATTATATTAAAATTTGAATGCAAAAATTTAAATATTACGGGAAATATGAGCATTTCTAGTAAATAATGTTTTACTGCCCAAGTAAAAAAGTCAGCAAAAAACCTTTAAAAAAAACCTTCAGGAAAACTGCAGGTATTTCGGACAAACAAAACCTGCAATTTTCCTGAAGGTTTTTTGCTGACTAAAAAACCTGCATCCTACCTGCATATTTTTGTCCGAAATACCTGCACTTTTCCTGAAGGCTTTTCGCTGACTTTTCAGATGG
>BGPR01002327.1:137272-176024 GCA_013235015.1 Araneus ventricosus
AGATCTTGTATCAAAGGAACTTGATTTGCGTTAACAATTCCAATGATAAGGTCATCAATCAAGCGATCCATTAACTTTTTATTTTCTGAAATAATAAGAATACATCACGTTACAGTTTTTGAAATATTTGTCAAATTTGTTTCAAAACACTACAAAATTGTTATAAATGAAGTTAATTTACATACCTCCAAACTGCAATATGTTAGCTGGATATGGTTCACCATTATCCCATAACACTTCTATAATTTCTTTAGGGTCCCATGTATCCAAGTTGAAATCGTCTATCTGAGGGATGCAATCTTTCAGCTTCATGACCGAGAATTTTTTTTCTTCGAAAAAATGCACTAAGGCATAGAAATTGGAAATTTTTTTTGCAATATTTACTGCAGCCATGATAACGAATGAAAAATATTAACACAGGAGTAAAAGTAACACTAACACAAAAATTTGGTTCGCACTTGGAATGGATGGAAAACTGCATTCGGTTACGGTTCCAGCAAAGCGCATGCTTTCAATTACCGGTAACAATTGATTTTTATACTACAGAATTTCTTTAAATTACATTTTTCATGTAAAAATAATTGTAACATGTCAAAATTATGGTCTTCTAAGATCGAAATATCTTATTAATTATTTTAAACAATTCAGCTCGTTATTAGTTATTATTATTTTAAACAATGAAGGGGGAAACGAATTGTAAAGAGATGTGTAATGAAATAAAAATTCTCGGAGATTTTTTTTATTCCAAAATATAATAAATGATTATCGCCTCCTCATTTATTTTATAAAAGAAAATCTCAATTTTTGATGAGAAGTGAAGCCTGAGGGCAGCCAGCGAACCATCTACCATCCAAACAAACGTGGAATCCAGTGTTGTGATTTATTTATCGTATAATAGGGATTACAATCTTTGTTACTTCAAATCCCATAACTTCTCTAATTCAAGTTCAGTTTATCGTATAATTTTCAAAAAATAAATCGTTTACATTGATTTGAAATGGCAGATAGGATATATAAAAAACGAGGAACTTACAATAGGTTCTTAAGAACAGACGAACCAATACCTAAATCGACTTTCTATTCCAAAAGAAAATTATCAGAAAGTCAGCATGCTGATGATACTGATGACAATACATCCATGTCAGCATTTTGTGATGCCGAGGAAAAGTTTTCTTGTGAAACCAGTCCCCATATTGATGAAGACATTCATTTCAATGATTTGGAATTTGATTGCTTTAATGTAGATTCAACTGATTGTGAAGATAATGACACATATCAGAATGATGATGTTAAAGTTAATTTAGCAAATTTGAATGAGCCACTTTATCCATCATCTGTGAGTTTGTTAGACGCATATATTAGTATACTTGCTTTCTCCCTCAGACATAATATAACTAAAACTTGCATGCAAGACTTACTTCAGCTTTTTAATGTGCTGTTGCCTCCTTCTAACCTTCCTGGTACAAAACATTTATTTTATTCAAAATTATCGTCTCTGTTTGATAATTCAACTCAAGCATATATATATTGCAAATATTGTTTTGAAACTGTTTGTTTGCTGTCAGATAAGCACAAATCTGATATTTGCAAGGAATGTTTGAAGAGTTTTGATTTTCAAGACAGTATGAAGCAGGGATATTTTTTCATGTACATGCCTCTGGAACCACAACTGAAATTAAAATTTCAGTATCAAAATTTGATGCACAATATTAAAAAGTATAAGAGAATTTTTGAAGAACCCTCAAGTTTATACAGAGACATTCTAGATGGTGAAGCATATGCAAAGATTAAAAATCTTAAGTATAGCGATAACATTTCTTTGCAATTTAACATTGATGGAATTCCAATGTATAGAAAATCGAATTATCAAATATGGCCTATTCAGTGTATGATAAATGAACTACCACCAAATGAAAGAAAAGACCATATTTTAATGTGTGGTTTATGGTTTGGACCTCATAAACCTAACATGAATGTTTTTTAAAACCCTTTGTAACGGAGTTGTCAAATTTATCTCGATCTAGATTCAAATGGATTGATGCTACAAATAGTAAGCAAATTGTTACTAAAGTCTTCCCCATAATCTGTAGCAGCGATGCACCGGCTCGAGCAGCTGTACAGAATTTTATACAGTACAATGGAAAATATGGTTGTGGATTTTGTCAGCACTCTGGAGAACGAGTTGAAAAAGGCAAAGGGTTCTGCCGTATTTATCCATTGCAACTACCACTCCCTGAAATTCGTTCTTTTGAACAATGTGTGAATTTTGCTGAAGAAGCTTCTTTGACTGGAAAAGCAGTGCATGGTGTGAAAGGGCCAACAGAACTAATGAAATTATATCCAAATTTTGATTTAGTTCAGAGTTTTGTCCCTGATTATATGCAAGCTGTTCTGTTGGGCGTTGTAAGACAAATCATGTCCCTTTGGATCCAGACATCATCAAATGATTTTTCAATCAATCAAAAATCCTTGAGAGTTCTTAATTACCGTATTTTGAACATAAAATTTCCCCAAGAAACAACAAGAAAACTGCGCTCGACAAATGAGGTTCTATTTTGGAAAGCCTCAGAGTTTCGAATTTTCCTCTTTGTTTCACCAATAATCTTAAAAAATTTGATAAGCAAAAATGTGTATAATCATTGGTTGTTACTAGTACATGGAATATCATTGTTATTGGGCAATGAAGTAACAACTAATGATTTAGAAGAAGCAGAATTTGCATTGCAAAAATTTGTCTATGGCGTAAAAGACATTTATGGTATTCAAGAGCAAACTTACAATATCCATTTGCTTCTTCACTTACCACAGGCTGTAAAATCTTGGGGTCCACTGTGGGCCCACTCCTGTTTTATATATGAAGGTGCACTAGGGCAACTCAAACAATTTCATCATGGTACTAGAGGTGAAGCAAGCCAAATATTGTCTTCATATGCAATGCAATCTATTTTAAAATTGTTGATTCTACAAGAAAATGTTAAAAATAGCAGAGTTCAAGCTTATATTCAAAACATGCAGCAGAAGCGTCACTCTACCATAAGAAATCCGAAAATAAATAATTGTGTGTTACTTGGGCTTCAGAAGTCTATTAAATTGCCTAGAGTTCATGAAGTAGAACTTTTAAAGCTCTTGCCCATGAATAACCTAAAAGGCCTATCAAGTGTGGTATCTTATGAAAGAATGCTATATTGCAATAAATTATTTAGCACTAAAAGGTGTAGTCAAAAATTCGTTAGAGCAGATTTTATGTTGCGTATAGGACAAAATATTTGCTTTGTTTTAAATTATATAATTGTATATAATGAAGAAGTATTTTTAATAGGTGAAAAATTGTCCACAAAAAAATTAAAGAAGTCTGATAATGATATAGGTTTCATATGCAGAAATATTTTGTTATGTGAAAATTTGGAATCTGATAATGTTTTGGCTATAAGACCAATTGATATTATTAACAAATATATGATTGTACCATTTCAAGATAGAGATGAAGAAATTAATTATTTAATACCTTTAAATAATGCTGCTGAGCAGTAAGGGGGCCACACCAAATTTATTATCTGTGTCAGGTTGTTGAATTATATGTAAATAATTTTGGAATCCATGAATGAAAAACTTGACAATTTTTTGGTTAGAATAGTAAAGTGATACAATTTAGTAAATAATAATAAAGAAAAAATGAAATTTTACTATGCAAAATCCAGTGCCTTTATCAGAATGAAAGTAAGAGTATTTTTCTTTATTGTTATGATTTGATCTCGTATTTTTTCATAACGTTGAAATAAACCCTATAATAAAAAATTTGTGTTATTTTTTATGTCTCGAACTTCGGTTATCTCGAATATTTTTCTCTGTTTTGTCAACTTTGAGATATCAAGAGTCGACTGTATATGTCAAATCCTCGAAACAGTATATTTAAGAATGAACAAAATATGTGAACTTGTATACTAATATAAAAAAGTTGATATCAATTAACAAGTGTATCAAATTTTCATATTTTTTTATTAACATACACATATATGCATCATGTATCACTAGATTTTTGGAATCACTCGAACTTTATAAAATGGAAAAGGAACTACTAAGATATTTGTGTGCTACTAATTAAAGTAATTATTTGTTTGTAACCTTTACTATTATTTTCAAAATTAGTTATTCATTTTATTTATTAAATATCAACTATAGATTATATAAATCATATCATCATTTAGTTAGTTTTGTAAATAAATCTTACCAAGTTATTTTAATGAAAACATGTAACTTAAAATATACTTCATTGCTATAATCTTCTTAATTTTCATTTTTTTTTTGCTAGAAGATGAAATCTTCCTGAATTTTTAGTGTTTTAATTTCTTCTTTTTTTGTTTATTTTGAAAATCAATTATTATTATTTTTGAAAATGAGAATTTTTTTAAACGTAATTTTCAAGTTTGGATCAAAAGATGAGGATTCAATTTTCTGCAAATTGCTGATCATATTCTGAAGCATATTGACTCATGTAAATAAACTATGACTCTATGCCAGTCACCTGATTTTTGTATTTTCTTCATGCATTCTACCAAAAAACGAAATCTTCCTGTTTTCAGATTCCTCCCCCTTTTTTCAAATCTCTGTAAAAAGTGAACAAAAAATCATTTTTAAAATTATATGCAAAAATCTTATTTCTTTGCATATTTTTTCAGCTTTAATCAAAAGAATGTAATGCGAGTTAATCCAAAATAGTATGGTCATGTCTTGCCATGTCTATTGCAAAGCAAATCATGATGATACACAACATTTGTTATTGCCTTACGGGTCTGAAAATGAAGCATATAAATGTATTCCTAATGTGTATTGATGACTGTTTAGGCAGGACATTGTTTATTTAATGAGATATTTACATTTGTTATCCATAGCGTAGTATTTGCTTTTTTCTATAAACAGTAGAAAATTATGAGAATTTTTTTTTTTTTATTTTCAACTACACAATTTTTTATAACTGGTTAAGAGAAAATCGATATTTCTGCTTTGCATACTCCAAAAGTGAAAATCTTGGTTTTATCGAAATTTTCTGAATTTTTGTCTCCATCTTTTTTATTCTTATGGTGAGGAGTTCACAGGTATACTATAAAATATACTGCTGAATATGTATAAATAAATGAATTGAATAGAAAAAAGATATCTGTAATATTTTTTAAAAAAATTTATATATATATATTAACACCCTAGTTCTTTCCCCTTCCCTCTATATCTACTGCAAGCTGATTGAATCCAAATTATGTACCATATTATTTAAAACTGTTTGAAACCGAAAATAAAATTTTAAAAAAAACTTTCATATTTCATGCATCAAGAGCAATTTTCATTTTTCTTCAAAATACCTGAAGTAAAATCTGCTAAGTCATTGAAGGTAAATTGAAGTCTATAAACATGTTGAAAAAAGCCTATATAAAACCTTAAAAAAGTCTGTACATTTCTCGAAGGAAACTGTTTGAAACCCAAATACAATAAAAAAACCTTCATATTTCATGCAACAAGAGCAATTTTCATTTTTCTTCAAAATACATGAAGTAAAATCTGCTAAGTCATTGAAGGTAAATTGAAGTCTATAAACTTGTTGAAAACAGCCTGTATAAAACCTTAAAAAAGTCTGTACATTTCTTGAAGGAAACCTGCAGCTTTTATTTACCTTTAAAATACCTGTAGAGTCCTTCAAAATACCTGAATGGTAATTTAGAAGTCTAAAAATGCCTGCATGAAACCTTTAAATAAACTGTACATTTCCTGAAGGAAACCTGCAGTTTTCATTTTCCTTCAAAATCCCTGTAGAAACCTTCAAAATACCTGTAAAATCTCATTTTTTTAAAGGTTTTTTGCTGACTTTTTTACTTGGGTGCGCATACTCGAAATGTATTTCTATATACTGTCAGTAGATGGTGTCATCAAAAGCTACTCTAAATAAAACATAAGAAAAGCGCAGTTCAGGGAAGCGTCGTAGATTTTTCGTGAAAGCGACAGGATAAAATCATAAAACAAGTGTTTTGTAATAATATGTAATTTAATTATCAATCTATTGAATACAATATTTCCACATACTAGTATAATGGTTACAGAATAGATAAATCACAAGTATATCGCATGTAGCAAGGGTTTGTGGTAGTTTGTGATTTATCTATTCTGTAACCATCATACTACTCTGTGTAAATATTGCATTAAAGAGATTGATAATTAAATTACATATTATTACGAAACACTTGTTTTATGATTTTATCCCGACGTTTTGACAAAAAATCTACGACCCGAACTGCGCCTCTCTTATATATATATTTTTTTCGCCTTAAAACTTCTCGTTTGGCTGTCAATTATCAAAGTTATCGAAGTGATAAATTTCACCACATTCAGTCTTTTTCCTGCCTATAAAATGTGTAATGAATTATTTTAACAGCATGAAAAGCCATTTTATGAATCATCCTAATTTACCTCCCTAGATTTCAATAGTGAATTTTAAAAGCCTTAACATTTCTGCACGCAGCTATCATCTATATTCCGAATGCTGAGTTTATGGGACCTCAGGAGAGAAAGCTGGAATATTCTTCCTTCGAATTTGTCACTTACTTGTACAGTACAACACGTTCCGTGTTTAACTTCTTTTAATAGGGAAGAGATTCGAGTGTGCCATTTGGTATTCTGGCTGATTGATTGTGTCTAAATGTGGTAGAGATCTATAATTGTGATGCCAAGAAAGCAAACCATATTTCGTTTATCTTGCTGATTGTGATTTTGAGTTTCGCATATATATGGGAAGACGAACAAATTGTCTTCCAAACTTGACGGATTTGGTACAAAATTTTGAAATGGACCTCCGTCACGCCTGGATCTTTGTCCATCCTCGGGGCACCATGAATATGTGGATGAGAAGCCGACGTATAAGTAAGCGGGTTCTCGCTCTTGGATGTGAGTACAATAATAATGGTTTGGCACTTCTTGCCCATCACTGATAACGGGTCATATTACCCAATATTGTTATTTAGTCATATGTGCTGCTCGTAATATGAGTGAGGCTATAACGCGGGAGTGCCAATGCAGGCCAAGTGTTCTTGTGTGATATGGATCTCCGATTCTAGTAATAAATGCAATGGCCGAATTCCGTCAGGCTATTTCGCAAGATTTTATTTATGACATTCAATCTAACACGAATTGACAGACACACTAACATACAAAGACCATAAAAATGAAATATGAATCTTCAAGCCTTGTGATGAATCACCCATGTGTGGGAGCGAGGGGGAAAGTGCGTGGGAGTTGCGGTTAGACTGGGGAAATCAGGGCAGAGATGGAAGGGTGGTACGTGGAAATCCTCTGTGTGTGTGGGGGGGGTAGAGAATGGGTGGGAGTCTGTCCGGTCGAAGGAGGTGTAGGGTGGAAGAGCTCTTTTGCACATCCGTGAATAACTTGCCAAAATCTATCGATTGGAATACAAACCAGTTGTTGGTAAAGTCCTCAACTTTATAGATCTGACAGTCACTAAAACTCGCAGATTTATTATCGGATTTTCACAAAACTGGTGTCGATGGAAAATGTCTCGAGGAGAATATTCCTAATAAACCCGTTTCCTTGAAACATGAGGGAGACATAGCGTGGAGGGGTTCGTCATCTTACCCTCCACCCAATTGGTCATCTTACCCGATTTCGCCTTTTTATTTAAAAAAAAAACATTGAAGAAGGCCAGATCATCAGAAAAAATTTAAATAATACATCACAGAATACTTTTTAATTATCTCTCGACGAATTACACATATATAAATCAATAATATTTACTCCGTGAACGCTATCCCTTACCAAGCAGCAACCGAAATTTTCGTAGGAACATCTCCCCGCGTACTGGGAATCACACGAAGAACGGAGTGAAATCTTTTTGTGTGGCACGGGTAGCTGGTCGCTATAGGTCTCTGATGGCCGAATTATCATGTATTCATTTCGGGTAATTTTCGAGAATAATGAAATTCGTCATATTACACTCTTCGTCGTCTTACCCGACTTTCCCCTACAGATATTTTGATACTGGAAGAAGTTCTCACACTCCTAAAAAATATCTTTCCGCATTAGTATTATAAATTATCACGTAACTTTTATTGTATCAAGTCAGAAAATGCTTCCGAAACCATTCTTTGCTCCATCACTCAGAAGTGCAAAGTAAATTCTTTCTTAGAAGATTGCAAATTTTGTGCGGGAATTTTTTCTAAATTTGAATCCAAAATTTATTACATAGGTGTCCCTCCTAACATCATGCCTAATTTATATAAAAATGTAGTGTGTGTATATATTTCAACTGGCTGTCACTTACGTCTCTAATTAATTTGCAAATTTAAGGAATCTTTCCATACAAACGGTTTTAATATGCTGTAGGATGCAGGAATACGTTTTTGATTATTGAAAGAATCCTCAATTAATATCGAATTATATCCCCAAAGCGTTATAAGTGCAGGCTGTTAAGATTACGCCTTCTGATTATTTATGTTCTGTACAGAATTGATTTTCAGTGATTACTAGAATAACTTGCCAAAAATATAAGATTCAAGCTTGTATCCCTTTTTATATATCAGAAGAAATTTGACATGAAACCATTCAATCAGAGAATTTTAAAATAGACCCTGTTACGCTTCAAAATACTATGACATTAATTCATGAAAACGTCTTCGAAAATCATAAAAGATTATCTTTATGAGTTATTAACAAATTTTAAACTTTCCCAATTGATAAGTTTAAAATATAAATTATAAGCGACGACCATAAAATAAAATGAGGTCCAAAAATTGGACAACACAAGTTGAAATCTTCTCTTAACCTCTTTAAAGCAATTCTAATGACATATGAATAAAATTTTTTATCGCTTTTGATGAGATGCTATTGCTGCACCCGACAAAATGTTTAATTTTTATTTTAAATTCATAAACATGAGTCGAGATCAGAAGAATAAGCTAGAAGGTTACAGGTTTAATCAGGCTTGCCTCACATTTTAAAATAATAGTGCATACATTTTAAAACTATTTGTAACGCTGCATTTATAGTAAAATATGTGCATAAGAAAAGCAGGCAGAGTTTCATTCCATTTTTATTCAAACATTTTTAAATAGTGTTTTTTATTACTTACTGAGTTTCATCTAAAAATAAAATAAGCGCGACAATTATTTGGCCAAATCATAAAAATGTTTGTTCTTCTCTGCCATATAAAGAATTGTCTGACTCTTAACATTGTATAAAGCCGGGCTTTCAAAAGTAACCGTTCCACAGTATCACCAGGCAGTTTCAGTTTCCAGGCAGTTCCATCTATATAGATGGGTCATTCACGGAGGCTCCAAGTAAACCACACAAACGTACTCTTCCTCCCTATTTCCCGAGAGAACTTCACTCCTCCTCCTCCATTTAGTGGTTTTCGCTTTTATAAGAGAGGCTCATTCCCCTTCCCCACAATCGCATTTCTATATTATGGCGCGATCCGCCGAATGGAAACTGGACTGGATGAAAATCCAAATATTCTCATCGGATTTGAGAATGGACGACGGGCTCAAAATGGTGTGGAGTGGAGAGATCGTGAACGTTGAGCTGAAAGACTTTTGGCCATTCCTGTCAAAGAGCCCAAGCACAATTCTTTCGCAAAAAAATCTTTGCTATTGAAAAACTTTTTCATGCAATCGAAATTTCAAGGCAGATCTACAATTTTCTAACCGCGGATTTTTAAAAAAAGGTTTTATCCTAAAAATGGAGATGAAGACATTTTAAGGTACACAGCCTATAGGAAAAAATTCTTTTTAATTATGCAGTATTTTTTTTAAAATTAACCACACAGTGTATGGGTGGATCAAAAAACCTTGCCACTCTAATTAGTTCTTGGCGGCTCAATTCTTTAAAGTGCCAATAAAAGAATAGACTTGCTCCCAATCGGCTTCAGTATAACAATAAATAATTGATCTTTGAAAGAAGGCGCATGAAACATCTATTAATAATTCGGGAGGATTAGGAATAAATGGAGTGAGAATATGCTATTTAAAGAATTAGGCTATACGCAGAATCAGATTTTAGTGATAACTAAAATCCCCATTTTTTTCCATAAAGATTCCCATTTTTTCTCATATTTACCAGGATAAATGTGACCGGAGACATTTAATTAGAGATTGCTGAAAAAAGTCTCAGTTGTGTTTCAGACGTAACAGATTATGAGAAATAGTTCAAGAAAATGTCTTCAAAAAATCAGACAAGTCTAATTTTACAAACTATTAAATAATTTTTAGTTGCCCCGCTTGATAATTTGAAAATAGGCATTACAAATGACGTCAGAAAAAAATGAGGCCCGAAATATGAACTAACAATTGAAATATTTTATTAATCTTTTTAAAACAAAGCTAATCACACAATTTTCTATTACCGTAGTTGGAGTTAAGTTCAATGTATCGTTCCTATTTAAAGGAACACGAGGGCTGCGTTACGACGGATCTCTCAATTTTGAATCGGCGTCAGATGACGAAGACGATATCTGAATTGGCTCGCCTTCTCCAAGATGCCGCACCACGCAAGCGGGGGGACGTTTGACCGTCTATGTAGGAATTACCGTGCAGAGGGCCCGCATATACGTTGGATCCTGAGCGAGACTGGGACCCTTATGGCCGAAAGTCTAGGCCTTGCCACTAGTTGACTGCGGCCTTATACACACCAAAGATCTGAACAGCCGCTTTCAATTCACCAATTATCAGCCATGGTTTTGATTTTGGCATATCTTGAGACATTGGTGGATATGCTTTTGAAAATATCATCCCCACAAACTTACTTTTGCCGCCAATAACTGCGTAGTTTGCGGTCCCAATCTTCCAACAGAAGCACTATATAGAATTCTGCAGACTTAAATTATATTTTCAGTGTTACAAATTTTTTCTTATTTATTTATTAAGTTCCTTATCCCTCTGAGGGCACTGCGGTGAGAAGCAGCAGTATAAGTAATCTGGATCTCGCTTCCCTGCAGGGTACAATAATTGTTGTGTGGGTTGTTGGATCCATCGAAGAAGATAGGTCGGACTTCGATAAAATGGAATGGGGTCGTTGCATGAACCGCTCGTAATGGGGGGTTATTATGCGAGGGCCACAGTGCCTGACTATGCTTTCGCGGCGGCCAGTCTTTCATGTGTTACCCAGATGCTATGGCATGGCGGGGTGATGTTCCTTGAGGCTTATTAAGTTCCCTAAAATGTGTGAGTGAAACTTTAAACATCCTTTATTGCATGAATGCAAAGGGTTCTAAAATATTTTTACTTACCACTCAGAACTCCAACAGAAAGACTTTTTATGAAGGTCATTCAAGTACCTTTAGCGATCCTAAGGCTGGTTACACACACAGCGGATTTCTGATCGCGCGGAAAATTTATCGCATCGCTCACCGAAAATCTAGCATTTTAGGCTGGTTACACACACAGCGGATTTCTGATCGCGCGGAAAATTTATCGCGCCGTTCACCGAAAATCAGCTGATGACTGTTAGACTATTGGCAGAGTGGATTCATCATCAAATCAATTTAGTTTTGCTTAAATTATTTACTGCTTGGTATTGTTTGAAATGAACAGAGAGCAAATTCTAGCTTTATTGTTATTCCGTCGTCGAATAAAGAAGAAAAGAAAAAATCGGTTTATTTGGGTTCATCCAATTAATGAAAAAAAGAGGGGGTTGGAGCCTTCTATACGTTGTTTGAAGAGTTGAGGAAGGATGATACGAAATTCTTCAATTGCTTCAGAATTTAGAATTACTACTTATAACAGTTTTTTTATATTGTTCAATATTGCACAATATCGAGTCAATATTGTACAATATAATTCAACCTAGTTTCAATAATATACTATTTATTTTCTCAAATAAAATTAAATTCTTATTAGATTACGTAGTCAATATTGAAAAAAAGGTTATATATATGCATAATTCTCTGTAAAACGAAAGTTGTTCATCGCATCTGATATGTTGCTTAAACAGAATAATGTTGGCGTGTTCTTTATGTAGTATAAATAAGGGGAAAATATATAATTAAAATATTTATATTATATACTAAAATATTTATATAAGTAAAATATTTTAATATTCTGGTGCTAATGGGGCACTTCGAGAATTTCAACGTTTTTTTTTTTTTATGACTTTTACACTTTCTAGTACGTATATCTGAGAAAGTATGAACTGATCAAAATCATTTCTTTCTATTTCAATACAACAAAGTCGCTGCGAATTTCCAGGCTGAAACAAGGCTTTTTCTGTCCTTAAAAATGTCGAGAGTTTTATTCCACAAAACATGCCTTTTTTGCATTAATGCAATTAAAAATTCATTATCTATAAGGTCAGACATCTTCACAATAGGAAAAAAAACCCAATAGATTCCAAACCAACTTATACAAACAAAGAGAAAAATCACACTGAGCGAAACAAACGCGGTAGAAATATCGCCGTGTGTGTAAGCTCTCATTTGGCTACGATAGCCTCTACTTGGGTGGCGACGGAAAAACTTCCGCAGACGATAGTGGCAGTCCGCGACTGCATATCTACCGCACGCGGTAAATAGTCCGCGCGTCCATTTTTCCGCTCAGTGTGTAAGCTCCAACTTACATCAGTGCACTACTGTTGGAAGGGCGGCGCGATAAATGTTCCGCGCGATAAAAATTCGCTGTGTGTGTAACCAGCCTAAAGTTTCTGTACCTGCGACTATTTTTAAAAGGTGTCCCGATCGGGATGCCCAAACAACCTGAAAATTGAATTTAGTTGATGTTTTCCATCGTGTGTGAAGTTGAGTTTAGAATTACAATGTAATGAGCAAATGATTTCAATCTTCGCGTGGATGGAATAACTATGTTCTAGATTGTTGCATTAATCCCCTATCAATTTCTTTTATTACCATAGTTCTATTGGAAATAAAGACTTTACATATATCTCAACTCATAACAAACACTTCTGCTCTAAGCGAAATCTGTATTTTATTTCTGATGAAATGCTTTCGAAAAAGTAAGAGAGTCCAATCCATTTTACAGAGAATGCCGGGAAAAATTATAGAAGAAATCTTCATATTAAAATCTTCTTATTTAGTTTAGTTATAATAACTTTCCAGTGGAAGCTATAGAAATTCTATTTTGGGACGGACATCGTAATTTTGAGTTCCGCTCCAAACTTGAATGATGAGGACGAGTCGGCAATTCTTCCACTTTGAAATTCCATATTTTTACTCAAAATGGATTTTAACGTTCCCCAAGCCTTTATACACCACGGATTTTCAGTGGAATCAAGTGTTGAATCGCTGAACCTCCCATCACAAAACCAGATTCTGCCAGGAGGTCACCGTGGCCTCCCAGATATTACTTAAGAAGGACCACTAGATGACTTCTTTAGATTTGATAGAGATTCTTTTTAGCATGTGCTTGAATCAGCCTAAATCTTTCCCATACCTTTAAAAATTAATTTTAAAGCTGCTCCGATTGTTTAAGTTGAAATAAAAATTAGAAATAAAGAGTGGAATTAAAATCATGTCCGAAATTTTTGTCAAATTAATGTTGCAATTCTGTTGTTAAATTTTTCGAATGTTTGATGACAATTACGTTAATAATTAGATCTTTCTGTTATTAAAAATAATATTTGAAAAATAATTTTAAATTTAATAGGCAATTTTGATTTCATTTATTTTCATTACATTCGAACTACATTCGGCATTCCTAAAATTTAGAATTTAAGCGTCGCAATTATTTTGGGAAAGTAATCGATTTTAAATCCACTGCAATCGTCTTCACATTTTGAATGCCGAAAACAATAAGCTTGGGACAACTTTTCAATGAATATTTTCAAATTTACTTTTATTGCAAATTGAACAAGGTACAGAATATCACAATGCCGACTTCGTTAACTTTCTCCAGAGCGTTCCATTTGCAGGAATGGGTGATAAGACAAAAGATATATTATGGAACTCCTGTCTGAGTTTAAAGCAGTCAAATAGGAACCTTCCGAATCCTTTCCGAGAAGCCTCCATAATAAAGAAAGGTATTATTTTCATAAACGAATACTCAAGCCTGTTTATCACGAATTGCGAAAACACGGTTACATCATTAAGTTTACTGCTTCACAAAGGACTTTAATACTTTATTTCTAAAGGGAACTTAAAATAACAGATTTAATTATATTTGTATCTTTGTAATATGACCATATTTCCACAAGATTCTCACAATAGCAAGGATAATGTAGTGCTGGAAGCAAGAAGTAGAAGGCAGCGGAAGGCAAAAGACATTTATATTAATTAATTAGAAAAATCTTACTCTTTTCATTATTTATTAACCATTAAAATTCATTTATGGATGAAAAATAAAATTTAAACTTTTAGGGTAAATAAATTCATTTTACAAAGGGTTAAACATATTCCCGAAACATGCAAATCAGTTACAGTAGATCATCATGATATATAGATCATCTATGTGCTTCATTGTTCTTCAAAATTATTTTAAGGTTGCTTCACATGATATAGTCAAAATATAAAGAATAAAGAACATCAGAAATAGAGGCTTTTAATTTCGTTAACCAGATAGGGTAAAACTAAAAGTTTCTGGCAAATTGATTGGCCAAATAATGGGTTAAAAACGTTCTCGAAACTTGTAAATCAATTAGAGTAGATCATTATGATATATAGATGAATAGTAACTTTAAACAAAAATATGTCTTCCAGACTCATACGGAATTGACTTCACTGTTTCATAGAATACTTTTAAAGCTTCTTCTTTTAATAAAGTTAAAAAACAAAGAACGAAGAAGATGCAAAATGAGAAGGCAGTTCTTACATTTTATCAAACTCATAATATATCTCTTTACAAAAAATAAGATATACGTTTAAAAATATGACAACACTTCAAGTGATAAACAGATTTTAGTGCAACATAACGACAGCTTTGAAATTTAATTTAAAATTAGTATACAGATGTACTTTCTCTGGTCTCAATAACATTCAGATCAAATAACGCTCTAAGAAACAGTGGATTTGGATGTTGAAATTATTTTTTGAATCGTTATAATTGACGTGAAACCCTCCAAAATTAACTTCAAATTTGGAAATCATGAAGCCGATCTGTGTGTTCAAATGCCTTTCCAAGAAATATTTTAAAAAATTAATTACTGCACGCAAAATAATTACTAAAGATTGACAATGCATGTTTCAATAACCTCTTCAAAAACATTGGTAGGATATTTGAATAGGATTGCTTTAAAAAGTTCGGGATTCTTTCCGCAGCCTTCCCCGTGGACTTTTGTTAATATAGAAATTAAATTTCAGCAAAACAATGAGCGAAAGAACTGTTTCAAGTTTCGAAAGCAGAGCCAAAACATTTAGTTTTAGCAGTAAACCTCTCCATGCATTTCACTCAAACCATGCGGGGTTGTCGCTAGAAATAACCTGTCGTGTGCCATAAAACATTTTATTTTTAAACTTTTAAATTTTAATATTATTAATTTTATTGAACTCCCTTTCTAGATCCCTGTATTTTCTAATTATCTGATCAGGGCAACGGGTCATTTCCTGAAAGGGCTTTAATTCTCTCCTTCGCTTCTGCTTTCACTGTATTTACAATCTCATATCTTTTTCGTTCTACCGCTGGTTTGCTCTTGAGAAATAAAAGGAAGTCATAAAGTGCTAGATCAGGTTAATACGTTGGATGTTCAACAATAAAGATCCCTGCTGGACAAAACCTTATTGAATTGCGGTTAGGAGGATTAATAATGAAAAATAAATCATGCTTTGTTCCTCAGAAAACTCCGTTTCCTGCGTAGACATTCATGTAGAATAGTCAGCATACCTCTTTTATATTTCTGTTTGACTGTTCTAATTTCCAGTTCTGATTCAGTGTGCAAAATCACTTTGACTTCAGAAACAACTGTATATCTCTGTCAACAAGGACGTGGGTCTCCATCCGTCTCTCGCCCAGCTCTCTTTCAACATAGTAAACCAGTCGAAAACAAGTCCATCCGTATGACCTCAGGTCACTTGCGATGTCTTGTTCCTGAAATACGCGTACGAATCACCTTACCACTACATTGAGTGTTTAATGTAGTAATCGGAACAAACTCTGTTCTAAATTTCACGTCATTCCGCTTAAAAGATACATCGTTATTTAAATTTCACACGCAAAAAGTAGATTTTTTACTGGATATACGACAGTAATTCTAGGAAATTAGGGATTTCCTTTTCTTTTTCTGCAATTTGTATAACCGAAGCCCCCTAAAAGTCTCAACAAAGCGTTACGGAACTTTTACTGTTTTCACTGATAAAATGTTTCCGAAGCAATTTTTGTGCCTCACCACAAAGATATACAACGGAAATGCTTTTTAAAAAGAATGCAAAGACCTCTCTGGCGTCGATGAGGTTGCGTACACTCCTATTTTTCTGAGAAGGTTGCCTTGCCTTTAAGAAATATGAACTCAATTGTAGCTGGTTTGTGGGTGATTTCGCTAAAGTCCCTAATTAGTTGGTGGCGCGGTTAATTTAATCCTCCTTTAGTGATTGAAACGCTGCACTTTAAGTTCCATTCATTCATTGGGGCAAACCTTCGCTACCTATAATCGAAATACTCATGAATGATATCGGGCAATCATTTAAGTTCAAATTGCAAGCGATGTTCAGTTTTTCCCCGCATTTCCTTCAAATTAATAAATAAAAACAACGAGAAAGGAACAATTGATCTAGAGATCAATTGTTCTAAGAACACCAAGTTTATGAGTATAGTAGAATTCAGGGTTGTCTCTAGGCATGTACAGTTGCAGAAAAAAAAGTATCCACCGAGCATTATTCCGCAACTAATCATTTTATATTAAAGCAAAAGGTACCAATTGTCAGGAAATGATGTCCGTTACAGGAATAATGAACCGTTTTACAGGAAATAACGTCTACTAATAGATTCCATGTCTAAAAAACTCAAAAGGGGTCGTCTACATATTTATAATTGCATGAACTTCAGAATAACATCTTTCTGCGTTCTTCATGTTCAGTTCAAAAGTAGATAGTTCGTATTTATATACATATTTTCTTAAACTACCATGGATAAAGTGTTCTTGATATTTCAAACATATAATTAAATACATAAAAGATCGATTCATTTCCTTTAAAAGCTTAAGTTTTCTAACCTGATAGTTAAAATGCAAAGTAATTGGGCGCTCAGAGGGTTAAAATATTTCGAATCTACATAAACATTTATGCTGGAATACCAAGTTTCATCATCCCAGCATTTTCAGTTTCGAAATTATAAGCAAACGAAATTTTGAGTTTTTAATGTTAAAATAAAACTTGAAATTTTATTGATATCTTGGGAAATAATGGAACTACAGAAGGACCCTTGTAATTCGCGAACTAATTGGGGCTGACCTCTGTTCGGATTCCGGGGAATTTGGATAATCTTTGAAATTCGGTAAAATATTCTTGATATACCAAATGCAGTAGAGTATATTGACTATGGGTGTTCTGTGAATCTATGAAAGCGTACGGAAATAGAACGCGGCTATTCGCACGGTACTGTGGTAAACAGGTTGAGGGTAAAAAGAAGATATATCAGTTTTATTCTACTAATGAAGGCGCAGTATTTATTCCCAAAGACCACTTCAAATACTTCTTTTAATTTAGGAATAAACATTAGCTTTGTTTCTGATTCTAAATTGTTATTTTTCCTTCATTTTTTAGTAAGAAGTTTCATGAAACTAAAAAAAGTTGTTCGGAATATCCGGAATTTCGGATTCCGGGATTTTACTGTATTTACCTAGAATTTTTTTTATGTAGGTGCATGAATTATTCTGCACATATTACACTTTTACTTTTTATATTGAGATAATTTTGAGTGCATGAAATATTTTATCAAACTTGATGTTGAAAATGTTTTGAATATCAAAACTTATAAATTTTAGCAGTAATCGAAGTAAATGGCCATTTGAGAAGCCTATGCAAACTTTCATCATATTCATACGAGAAGTTTTGAAGTTATATTAAATTTTCGCTATAAAACGAGTCACTTAAGGGGACGTCTTATATTTCGAAAACGTTTCCATTTTTAAATAAAAAAAATTACGCTACTTTATTTTTCAAACTTAAATAATATAAATATAACTATTTACATATATTATTAAAACTTTATAAATTAAAGCGGTGTGATATTAATCTATTTATTTTTTACGCATCAAGTTTTATAGATTGTAAAATGTAAATCATTACTTTGAAAATAACATTTAGTGTAAGAAATAATTTAGAATATTACTACCGACATTTAAGGCAAGCGGAGAACTTTAGTAAGTAAATGTGGAGACAACCCCTTTTATGTCAAGAACACAAAATGTCAAATATCTTCCAACCTATTAATGATATATTAACTAAAATTAATAACCTGGGGTATATTTCATGAGAAATTTATTTATGACATCAAAAAAGGGTGTTGCCATTGAGAATTTTGAAGCTAGTGCCATTTTATCTATGTAGATAACCCCTTAAGCGAATTCTAACCTCAGAATCTTTTAATATACGTTATTTCCTGTAAAACTGTATCTTTAGTTTGAAGAAGCAATGATTAGCGGCGGAGTAATGCTGGTGTATCCTTTTTTCTCCGCGACTTTACAATTATGAAAGTTAACTCTTTGTTGGTTATTATGAAATGCTCTCCTTCAAAATACCTTCGAAAATCATAAAATTTCAACGTCTTATTAACTAATTTCAAAGCTGTTCCGCTAGATAAAATTAATGTATAAGTAATGAATGATGACTGGAAAGTGGAATGAAGTCCCAAAACATGGTCAAAAATAGATACAAAATCTCTCCTTCTCCTTTTTAAAACAAAACATTTAAAATTAACAGTTTAATAAAATTGAGGCTCATAAACAGAATTTTCGGTAATAAAAATGTTTGAATATTGTTTTTAAAATAGATATACAGTTTCGCTTTTTGTGTTTTAAAAAACTGCATTTAATTTTAATTGAAGCAGAGGATTTAATTTTCTCAAATATATTTTCATGATAACCAAGGTGGAGGTATAGGAATTAAATTGACATTAATAATACACATTGTTGAACTGAACCCCTTTCCAATGGCAAATTTCACAAATTCTATTATCACATACTAAAGAAGATAATTAAGATAATACTTGTGCAGGCCTCAGTATATTAAACAGAATTAGCTTTGAAAGTCTGTTTTTTAAGAAACAAGAATAATTTGGGTAATCCTTTTCGATTGTAAAGTAGTCAAATATACTGCCATCGCTCTCTGTGCGGATTTTCTTGGATCTTTCATGATGCACAAAGACATTTCTTCAGACACGAATTAACAAACGTATTTATACCAAATTTTGAAAATTCAGTTTTACTATGCAGTTTTCGTTTTACGTGCTTCGTTGTCTTCCAATCCATATTTTATGATTTCAGTTCCGATTGTTTAGCTTCTAAGACAGAGAGTGTGTTGACTGATAAATATGATTAATTCTGCTTCCGAATCGTATGCAGTTTTAACCATTTAAAATCTTTTGTACTTTAATGAATGCTTTTGGCAAAATGCTATCACTTGAAAGGGTAAAGGACTCCTTAAAGAGAAGAAAATAATGCATATGGCAGGAGTGGGGAACCCGCAGCCTCTAGGCCACATGTAGCCTTCTTGAGTTTCTGATGTGATCTTACAAGCTATTTACAATTTGCATTGAAGTAATATACTTGTCTGTAATATAATAATAACTACCGAACAATAACCTTAAAGATTCTCCTCGTACGGTCTTTTGTCCAGCTGGCGAAGCTTAATGAGGCCTTACAGCAGTGGCGGTCTGGCGAGGTTTCCAGCTTTCCCGATGGCAAGAGGGCCCCTTAAAAATACAATAATTAGGGGCCTCAGGAAGTGTGAGAAAGAGAAAAGGAAGAACTCTTTCTTTATTGTAAGCATTTCTGGAGCAAGTAAATAAAACAGAACCTTCCACGGCCGTCGCCGAGGATTTATTGCCGTCAGAATTCGACCACTAGCTGTGTGGCTGATCGAATACTGTCCAACAAAATATACGCAATCTACAACTGCCCGTAGGAACTGCATTGAGAACGTTGGAACCACCCCATAAACCCTCCAGCAACCCTCGGACCATTGTAACAGGGCACCTCTTCTATTTAAAGTCGAGCCGCAATACTCAATCAATTTAGATTTTTTTATTCGTTTCCGAAGCCGCCGGAAAGACTGAAGGGATTGCAGCCCTTTATGCAGAAAGGGTGCGGTTCTTGTGAGAGATGGCTTGGAGAGAGAAGACGTGTTTTTTTTCTGTCTTTTCTTGTAGTTTCATTTTGCTGTCATAAAGTTGACAAACATCGGAATTCGTCTGTCTTTTAAGGCTGTCTTCGCAAAAAGATAAAGCGAAGGGCTCCACCGAACCCATAGTATGAGGTAGAAACAATTTGCTGAAGATTACAAATTTTCATATGATTGTTACAGAAATATTCTTCTAGAGTTAGTTGAAAGCCGTTTCTCTATAAAAATTATACGAAGGTCAAAATAAATACTTAAAGAGGGATGTAATTAATAATTCAAAACCCATATTTCTTTTTGGACAAAAACATTTAATGTGGCGATCTACAAAGTACACTTTCCCACAATATATTGCATTATTTTATTTGCATTGATACTTCATTATAATTATAAACCGAATAAATACATTGAAATCATTAAAATACTCTTTTTGTTCGCTAGGTGACGCTGCATCTAATTCATTCGAATCAGTGAAGAAGTTAAATTTTCAGGCTTGGCGGTTTCTTCACTTGGCCGTTTGGTACCTAGTAGCTTTTCTTTCGCCAACTTAAAATATAGAAACCCTGTCTAACCGCATGGAGTCAAGCTGAAATGGGACTTTTGCGTTTTTCTGGGATGTGTATGCTTGAGGGTAATTTATCCTGGTTCCATCGTTGTAAAAAAAGGGCTTCTCTTTGTAGTGACGTGATTTTCCCTCAGCACGATTTTTTGCTACTGCAATAATATTTGTCAGATAATTTATTCTGAATTGCTGAAGATTACAAAATTTCATATGATTGTTACAGAAATATTCTTCTAGAGTTAGTTGAAAGCCGTTTCTCTATAAAAATTATACGAAGGTCAAAATAAATACTCAAAGAGGGATGTAATCAATAATTCAAAACCCATATTTCTTTTTCGACAAAAACATTTAATGTGGCGAGCTACAAATTACACTTTCCCACAATATTGATTCTGCATTCAATACAAAATTTAAGAAAATAAATAAACTGAACCAGCGTTATTGTTTTTCCCTCGGCTTTCTCTCATACTTGCATAATACAGGGCGTTTTGTATTAAGTTTCAAAGCATAGTGAAGAAAATGAAGTATGCAGTTTGGACCTCTTCATTGACAAAAGTAACAATTGGACCTCTTCCCATTGACAAAAGCAACAATTAGACCTCTTCCCGTCAGCAAATTTTTGGTCAAAAATTTAATTCAAATCTGTAATTATAGTTTCAAAATCACACACCAAAGTCAATTTATCTTTCTTGTTGCGTTTTTGACTTTCAGTGTTCATATACAAACAGACAGTCTACCATTGGCACATTTAGTTCAAAAATAGGTACAGATCTGCAGTTTTGTTTTAAATATCATATACTATATCATTCACCCATATAGCTTGTTGCGTGAGATTTATGACGTTTACACTTCTTTCAGGTTTTTTATTTATCGCGTTTGTACGAACGTACACAGACGGACAGAAAGACAGATAATCCAGGATAGCGATCACTATATATATGTTTACTCGATTCTCTCTCCATGCCCACGATCTCATATATGTGATAAGCCTTTCCTTGCCTTGAGTCCCGCCATCAAACCGGTGTGATTTTAAGTTGGAACGTTTTATTTGAATTTTTAAATGGCACTAGACGGCGGTTGAAGTCCATTAGATTTTTGAATGATGTTGCACAGAACCACAGAGCGATTTCCTTCAGTATGCACTTTCGGTTCCGCGATTTTCTTGTTGGATCAGGGGAATTTGAACATGTAAAAAACTGCGCGTGTTCGATTTGACGGTGTGGGGAAAGGATGGAATGTTTATTGGTTGGAATGGGAATAGAATCGTCGTTAGCAGTTTCGGGTTTGCAAGATAGTATTCTGTATTCTTTGGGTCAATTTTTTTTTTAAGTTTTGGTTTAGTGCATTTGTTTTTTTTATAAATATCACAAAAATTTTATAACATTATATTTAGGTACTAGCAATAATAATAAACTGTAAATTTCAGCGTATTTAATTGCAGCAATTGTTCCATATGAATTTTTAAATGAAATTAGGCTAAACGGGGAAATTCGCCCCGTACGGTGCGTACATAGAATTACGGAACGCGCGGGCCTGGGGAAACGCTTCTTTCTCCTTTCGCCGGTCCTGAACGGGTTAACACATCACTTGGAAATAGAAGAGAAACATTATAATTAATCCAAATGCATATCCCTCATGTTTGTTTAGAATATGGTGAAAACCATCTTCAAACACTTAATTATTTTTTAGAAGTTCTGAAGCTTTTAAGTTCTCAGATTCTGACATTATAATATGAATATATAATGTTAATATATAAATCTTCCTTCCGATTAATAAATTATTTAAACTCAGTGTCAGTAAATATTTCAAAAATACCGACTTTAGTTGCAAAATGTAAAGTTCTTCCTTTAATACTGTGGTAATATTTATAAAAACTTCGGCCGCTTTACGTTCGGCTATTCCTTCAAACTTTGCGGATTGGAGACAATTGGAATCCAGAAAATACTTGGCGGTGCGCCGCACCCTCCCTTCGCTGATTAACGCTGATCCTCCAGATTAGTGTTATAAAAAGGCGTGAGAATGGAAAATCTCATTGTATCTTCATATGCTTATCAGTAATATTCCGTGGGCGAATTTCGACCAAAATTTGATAGAAGTCTTTAAATTTTCTGCCACTTCTAAATAGAAAAATTCTTCTTCCGAAGTGTATAAAGATTTAAAAGTGAAAGTTCTTCTGTTCCACAACATGAATGTTTCTTGCGAAATGTCTATCTTTAAAATGTACAGGAGTCTTTAGAGCGCACAGAAGATATGCATATTGCAATCATTCATTGCTTATTAGACCCCTTCAGTGACCAGCTTGTTTGCCGCGAATATAATTTTAATTGAAACTCTTTTCATATTTCTATACTCCATTAACAAAGTAATTGTGAAGCTTAAATTTTGATATTTATTTAATCCTTGTTCTTTTAGTATCCTTGCACTTAGTGTGTTTATTGTCTACATAAAAATGTCTAATGGATTCGAGCAACTGTTTGAGTTATATAAAAAATTTTGCACAGTGTCGGCGCCAACTTCAGTTTCTCATTCCTTATACAAAATATGCATTAGATTTCAATATTAAAATGGCGCGCCACATTTTACGTCCAGCAGCATATAAGCTGGATTAAAATATGCTGATAAAAGAATTGAAACACAGAAATCATTATCATTCAGCTAACTCAAAATATTTTCTAATATACACTTAACTTAAATACTTTGATTACAGACTTCACCGATAAGTACAAAAAGTAATTAAAATCCACTAAGATATTATGTTAGCGTTCAATAATGGGAGAGAAACACGCAATTAAATATTTGTTTAAACAAAGAACAGCTTGAAATTGAATGCAGAAATGAAAAGAATTGTTGAAAAATATGCCTAAGAATATTTTTGAAATTTTTTAAAAAATTATATAAAATATTTTACAGTAAATTAATTGATACCTTTGAATAGAAAAAGTTTAGAATTTTAGATATTGTAAATGAGGGAAACTAGGGATACTTGATCCTAGTTTAAATTTTTCTTATATTTCAAGAAAATTTTGATAGTTAGCAAAACATATGTATATATTGTTAAGAATGGCATATGTACTTATTGTATATTTATATGTAATTTAATCACCTAATAGATATATTTTATAAAATCGCCAAGTGTATATATCGGATCGGAGAGAGGTCCTATTTTAATCATTTATACATCATTTCGTCTGTTTGTAAATTTGATTGTTAAACATTTACGACCAAAGGCGTTCTTTTTTTTCAAATTTGACATAAATGTTTCTTGAAATCATAAAAAAAGACGTACGTGTAATTAATTTTAGTTTCTTATTCCGTTTCAGCATGTCATTTGCAATTATGGTCCTGTTTCGTGTAATACTCAACTTTCTTCAACGCCCTTAGCAAAACAATTCCTGCCATAAAAATTTCAAGATTTCCTCCAATCTCCAGCACAAAATATTTTACAACTTTGTTCTAGTTCATTTTTGACGTAATTCTATTGATTTAAAGGCAAACGAAAAACAACGGTTGGAAATAATGCTATAAAAGTGTGTTGCTGACCAACCAAAATAGAGAGTGTGACAGTGGAGACCACCCTCCCGCAATCTAACCCCCTCCAGGATACTGAACTAAGGCTGAAATTTCAAAGAATACTACAGAAACAGGTCTAAGATTTTTTTTTTTTTTTGGAATCGAAATCTTTTGCTTATAGAACTATCAGTTAATGATTGTAATTTTCATTTTTGTCATTGAAGGTTATTTCTTTTCGGCCTGGAAGGATCTTGTACTTTTATCTACATGGTGATCATAAATTTTCGATACATTTCAAAAATTAATAAAAAAAAACCCTAATAATGCTACATCAACGTTTTGTTTTCTAAATGGGAGCGCATTTATATTTTTTTCAGATAGGTAACGCGCCGTTTCGGCGTAATAAGTGGTCGTAAATTATTGAACATCTCCCATTTTTGAGAGCCATTATCTTCGAAACTATTAGAGCTAGAAAAAAATAAAACTTTGTATTTGAAGAGAATTTTACACTCTATAATTTGTTAAATCAATTGTAATTCAAAAACTGAATAGTTTTCGAGATATTTAAAAAAACTAAAAAAGAAAACCTTAAAACGTGCATTGACTTCAGCTGATCGGTAGCCATTGCGTACGAAAATCGTTTGGTGTAGTAAATTTAGAACTCTTTAATGGTATGCCATCTATTTGAAAAAAAAAACATTTTAAATTGCTCTCTCATTTAAAAGAAAAAACGCATTTGTAACATTATTAGTTTTTTTGAAATTCGTCCAATAAATTATGATCACCCTGCGTTAAAAGAGGAAATGAAATTTTTTCGAGAGTTGCTTTTCTTTTCTTCTAATTTTTTTTTCCTTCCGTTTGCATTTTTTTGTTGCTTTTTCATGCGATTGATGTTAGTCTGTTTAACTATCTATTTTCTTTTTTTTATTTGAGCGGTTGCTGTTAGAGTGTTTCATATTTTTCTGATTTTCTTCATTTTGTGATCAGAAATTATTTCTTATTCAACTATTTTATGAGAGATTTGCTCCGTATTTCAAAAGAAATCTTCTGTATTCTTCGTGTTTATTCACAAAAACTTCAGTTTAAACTGTCATTTCACTGTGTGAACGTGTGTTTCAATATTCCAATTGATATTTCTAATTTAAAATATGATCTTCCATTTAACTCTGATAGATGTTTCATAAGAATGGTGAAAGTTTTTCAAAATTTCTTAACACAAATCACATCAAAAAGAAATAACTAAATTTGAAAAGATTTCATTTAAACATTTTTGCCATCAGCAAAAAAATCTTTCATGATTTCGGAAGAAATTTAACTACAGAAGGACACATTTCGTCTAGTATCTTCCGTTAATGAATCAAGAGTATCTATCCTATTTATTTTCAACACCATTGTTCTCAGATGCACGAATTATTTTTCAAAAATAATACATTTTTTTATTTTTAATTAAAAATTTTACTACATTATTTCGGAGTTCAAATAGTGTACACATATATGATCGCACATAGATTACCTAATCTGACGATACCGGATTATATGAATATTTACACTAGATCAACACACCGAATATTAGAAGCAGCAGTTTTAAACTCTCCAACTGTCCGCCAAAACTTTCATTCTTGTATATTTCGAAGCATTTCTAGAAATTCATCCGAAAAAATTATAAAGAAAAATTTAATGTTCCTCAAAACCAAAAGCTTAATTTCCGATTCCCAATCTCCCAACTTCGTTTACGAATTCTAAAGTTACTTATTTTGCCGTCATTCTTGCAGTTTTGTATGAATATGTAAGCTTCTGGTATCTTTGAACCTTTATATAGTATTTCGTTGATTTAAATTTAAAAAATTTGCGGGAATTGGGTAATGCTTCAATTCATCATTAATTAATTTTTTAAAACAACTTTTAATTAAGTTCCTTGAAAAGTTTTATTAAAGCGTTAAAAAAGTCTTATTGCAACAACTCAGAAAAGTTTATCAAACTTCTTTTTTACCACTCAAAACTGCAACGGAAATGCTTTTAAAGACGATTATGAAGCCCGTACAACCAGCTAGCAGAGTTTGAATCCCCAATTCATCTTTAAAAGGTGTCCTCAGAGGAATGCCTTTACTACCTAAAAAGGGAATTAGTTTCAATTTTGACATCGCGAACGTCTATATCTCATTTGTGGCGTTTTAAAACTGGAGTTTTTATTGGAAAGAAACAAATCTCGTTAATTATTTTTTCTAAAAATAACTTCAATCTGTTTTTGAATGCAGGAATAGATAATTCAGGTTGCATTAATTCTCAGTTAATTTCTATAAGTGCAAAGCTAATATTCGAAGTAAAGGCTTTTCAAATTGACCCTTTTAGTGCCGAACGAACACTTGCGAAAAGTGACAAAGAAGATATTTCGTTGCATCGATATACATTTTCAATAGCCAGATAACTAAATATAAAATTACCACTCAAATACCTTTTAAAAAGTAAAAAAATTCCAAAACATTTATTGATTATACCAGGAACAATTAGACTTGAAACTTCTAGGTTAGAAACTGATGATTTAGTTTCGTTGTAGTAATGTCCCATTGGAAGCTACGCGAGTTCTAAATAGAGATGGGCCTCGAAATTTTGATTCATAGTGAGATAGTTTAATTTAGTTTTTTATTCTTGGTCTGGCCCCGTCTCACAACTTCCGCCCCACACTAGAGGTTAAGCGGAGTGGAACCATGATCTATACAGAAATCGGAAGGTTATTTTGAAACATTCCTTGTCCATTCCTCTTGACAAAGAAACTTGATGGTGCCTAAACAGAATCGTCATTGAGATTTACAGTTCCTTACTTTATTAAATTTTTATATTAGATTTCGTTTTATTTTCCCAATTTTTGTTTTGCAATTTCTAGATGCAGAAAGGTTCTGCATCTAGAAATATTAAAAATCATGGCTGTTTTGTATTTTCCGTATTTTAAACAAATATTCTTGCTAATCCCCTAATAGAAATTCTCTTTCTACAGGTTGTTCAGAAAGTTTGTTTGCAAACATTGTGTATGACAAACATATAGAAAAAAAGACGACCTACCTAGTGTAGGAGACCTTACTTGCGTAAATTATAATTCTTCTGTACAAATATCAAAAATATAAGGTCAAATTAAAAGTACAAAATAAAGTGCTAAAAGATAAAAAAAACTTTGCAAGGCATCCAGGATATCAGTCAAATTCGTGAAAGCAGCTGATACAATATAAATTTGAAATACTAGTTATGAGCATAAAAGAAACAATGTATTGGTGAAACAGAACTATCTCAGGATATAAGTTATTGGCCAGCATGAACACGGAGAGCCATATGGAGGCGGAGGTTCAGTACGCGACTAATCTTAGTGAAGTTTTGAAATGTTTTTATTATCTGTTTTTGCGTGTCTTTCAGTTCACTCACAAAGACATAGAACCAGGAGATACTGAAGTTGGACCGAAAAGTAGAAACAAAGAGGGACTTTCTGAGCTAAAGATTAGAGCGAGAAAGGACTTCAATTGGAGAGGATTCTGGATTGTATAATTTTGTATATCTTTGTTTATTCATTCTGTTTCAACTCTTTCATTTCTTACTTTTCTCTATTCGTTACTTTATTAGGAACGAAGATCAACCTATAGAGCAGGAATAGAGGGGAGACAGTTATTAGGTAAAGCTAACTGCTTTAATTCACTACTAGTGAGTGTCTGGTTCGACTGGAAGAAAGAAGAGCAGATTAATTAAGTATCTAGACAAAATTTAAGTTTTAAGATTTTTGTTTCACTTTTCTGTCTTATTTTATGTGTCAATCTCCAACAACACAGCCAGTGGGTCAGAACTGGCGGATAGGGGATTTTTTAAATAAAATTTTTACTGTACTGTGATGTGTCTTTCAATGTCCTCAGTTCTGTTATTTGTTATTACGAAACAATTTATAACAATAAATATTCAAAATCCTTAAAAACTTTAATAATTAAAACATTAAAATAGTGTAAAACAAATCATCAAGAGGATTGGTGAAGAGGATACCCAAGTGAGATCGCGAGATGTCATCACAGCAAAACACCAAAAGTCATAAATTCCAATTGATTTAACGATAAGTAAGTAAAGCATTAAAATATATAAAATCGCAACGTACCTAAGAAATATACTTAATACTCCGACTTAAACTATGCTTGGGTCCAAACCTGACTAAGTGCAGAGAGGAAGGAACATTTCCAATACACGGAAACACTGAACTTTGAAATTCTTAGTCTTACTTAAACTCCATTTTATTAAAAATATCACAACAGAAGAGGAAAGACAGAGTAGGTAATACTGATAGTGGGCTAAAGGGATCGTTTCATTCAGAAGCGAAAACCTAATCGTACTTGTTACTTCAATCTCCGACCACGTTTCTCTCAACTCTTCTAAATGAGATTTCGAAGTTTCACAACATATCTAGGTTCCAGTACCGGCTGCGTTCAAAAACTGTGATGATATCAGATGTCTATACAGAACGTAACGCAGTCTCTTATCCCCACACCCGTGACCAGACCGGTCACTGAACGGTTTGATGGGCAAGATACGGGAATTTTATTTAAGAAAAAAGGAAAAAGAAAAGAAAGAAATATTTACACTATGCACAGCACAGGCATTTTAACTTTTACACTCTTAGTTTGTAATAGTCTTCTTTTCTTTAGATGTTGATTTGTCCTTCTTATTTGAAGGGGGGGGGATTTGGAGAACGTTGGTTCAGCTCGCTCGAAAGTTGCAGACTAGATAGGCTGCAAAAGATATCTGTTTTCTCTTATAAATGTGAGAATCCTGCAAATTTTATGCCTGGAGACGAGGTTAGTGGCGACTCTTTTCAGCCAGTCTTGTTCGAAGTTTGGCACTGGCTTCCTTGTATGCCAAGACAATGGGAGAATACTCTCCGTAGCATAGTGTAGAATCGTGCCAATTCCACCACAACTGCAATAATCTCAGTCAGAGAGGTGAAACCTTTTGAGGTAGGCAGGGAAAGGGCCATGTTGAGAGAAGAAGATAAAAGGCAATTGTCTCAGCCGCCAGCTCAGCATCTCTTGTTGTTTTATTGTTTGCAACACAGTCGAACAATACCAAAGTTCCTGAAAACCTTATGAAAGCCTTATGGAACTTCTGCGAGGAGTATATTCATTTAAAAAAATTTTCCTAATCGATTCTTGTGTCCTACCACTCATAACTTCAGCGAAAATGCTTTTAAAGTTGATTTTGAAGATTTCTAGGCTTCTTAGAGTTGCAATTTATTAAATCCTTTCCTGAAAAGGCGCCGCGAAGGGGCTGCCTTGTGTTTATGAAATGAATTTGGGACCACACACATTTTGCAATTCCTCTGATTAATTTGTTTGAGACATTATCCCATGAATACTCAAGTCGCGCTTCCTAGATAATATTTTGCATGCTAATATTAAATTTCCATTCTGCCTAAAAAATTAAGTTTTATAGTCTTCCTATGACTAGAGTTCATTTTTAAACAAAGTCCTAATAATGCAGAAAACACCCTCAATATTTAAAACGAAGTGAAATGCCATAAGAAAACATATTTATGCAATTTTGTTTATTGATATATTTGTTAAGTGTGTTTAAGTTCATTCGTAAGTAATTAAGGAAACTAAACCTTCTTCTCTTCACATTGCGGAAACTTATTTCCAATTTTGACTTGAAAATTAAAATGTTAGATTATCAACTGAACGATTGGCATGCGCTGCAATACTTCAATAGACTGAATATAAAAGAAACAAACACTTAAAAATGCAATCATCTAAAATTTATTTAGAAAAAATAATTCCTGTGAGTTTAAGATGCATTTTTAGAAGCGTCCCTAAAACTTGACTCTAGGAAATAGGTTAATCTAGAAACTGGAAATAAAGACGCTAATTTTAGTGAATTTACTTAGAACGACATTCAGTTTGAGTTGATAAAGAAATAAGCAAAATTTTTTTTTGAAATAATTCTCATTAAAATTCTATTAACTCTACGGGAGCATTGGAAGAAATGCTGCACAAATAGAACTCATAAGGTATTCTGCTCTAACCAGAATGGATGCTCAATGTTTACGCGATTTCCTTTCAAATCCCTTGATGGCACATAAGCGAAAGTAACAAATGATTTATACATTGCTATAAAAAGGCAATGCTTATGATTGTAGCGGATCCTAATGCTAGTCTTTTCACATATGTTTTAGACACAATAGGTTATTAGGAAATGTCGTTTAAAAAATCGTATTCCAAAATAAATAAAATATCCAGTGAAATGAATTGGCAAAATCGGTCCAGTCGTTGAGACTGGGGAATTCTGAAAAAACTTTATTTTGCTGTTCCTCTCTGATATGGTGGCGATGCAGTTCAGGGTAACATTGATGAGCTTTCTAAGTATCATGAGTTTTCATAAATAAAAAAATGATGAAATCGATAGAGTGGTTGAGGTCTAGCATTTTCCCCTCAGAGAATGCAAGGTGAAGTGGTATTTTGAAATAACTCCCGAAAATGAAGAAAAGGGGTTGTCTTCGCATTTACATAGAGAAGTTTTCTGTTTCCAAATAGTGTAATGTTACACTATTTATTTTTTAGCAGATCGTATTTTTAAGGGCCGTATTCACCAAACTTGATTGATCCAGGATTAAATCGCGAATCAGCAAATCCGGGAATCAATGCTAACACTGGATCAAAGTCCTTCGGTATTCTCCATCTACGGATTGCGTGATCCATGGCTTAACTGGAAGAAAAATGTAAGCCATGTTTTCTTTGGACAATGAACAAATTTCGCCGAAGTTTTCGTTCCGCTTCAATCAATGGATGGCAGAGACATAAAATAAACATTATCTCTTGTGTTTTAATCAACTAAATCCGTATTTTGATTGTGTCGTTTTTTTCTTGTTGTTGCAATAATTATGGATCGTAAAAGGGAGAATTTTACAGAAATTAAGGCAGAGGCTTTTCTCCTCTCCTTATATAAATTCAAATCGGTAATTGAAAATAAAAAAACAAATGCAACAACTAATAAAGACAAGGCAAGCGCCTGGTCGGAATTAACTGCCATGTTCAACAGTTTTACCGGAGTTGCAAAAAGAAATGCGAAACAATTGATTATGTACTATAAAAATCTGAAAAGGAAGGGCAATAAAAATCAATCCAATAGGTGATTTCAGATTTTTAAGACTGGATTTGCCTATATCTTTATGCAACCTTCCAGGAGCGCGTATGCAAGAGATACTTATATTGTAAATCGTATTAGATATTTATATCGTTCTTTTATAAATTTAAGTGCAAATTTTATTTATAAAATTTTTGTTTACTAATAAGGTAATAAATACAGATAACATAAATAAAAGATAACATAAAAAATAACATAATAAACATAAAATATATATATATATATATATATATATATATATATATATATATATGTAATAAGACGAACGATATGTCGTAAAATTTGTGCAGGCGCGCCCGCTGGAAGTTTAAACGATAACGCGATAGAAAGGCTACATTGTTCATACAGTCCAAATCATTCGGATATTTTCCTTCCTTCGATTATTTCTAAAATTTCTAAACTTTCAATATCGTCTAAATACGACAATCCATCGTCTACCATGTTTGTTTTGATAGAAGGTAGTAGAGAAATGTGCGAGCGTAAAACGAAAATCCGTGGATTATCACTGTTAATCCTCCGATTTCTGAGGATCAGAAACAGGGTGTTAAAATAACTGGTGATCTCGGGATTTTCTTTGGAGAATACGGATTTTCATATGATCAAGGGATTAACACTGATTCGAAGTTTAATCCGAGTGTTAAAGAGTTGGTGAATAAGGGCCTAAGTGTTTGTTTCTTTTATATTCAGTTTATTGCAGTATTGCAGCGCATGCCAATCGTTCATTTATAAAATTTTAACTTGCATATATTTAAATACTTAAATATTTGTATACTTAAATTTTAAAAAATAAAGTTGTGTAATGATTATATTTAATAATGAAAATGTTTCCAAAATATATGACGTCCCTTTAAGTGCATCGTTTTACACGTAATGTATCTTCAAAACTTCCTGTATGAAAATGCTGAAATTTTGCATAGGCTCATCAAATGCCCATCTGCTTCGATTACTGTTATAATTTATAAGTGTTGCTATTGAAAAATTTTTAAACATCAGTTTTAATAAAATATTTCATATACTCAAAATTATTTTAAAATAAAAAGTAAAAGTGTAAAATGTATAGAATAATTCATCTACTACATAAAAAAATTCTAGGTCCATATTTATATTATTTCTCAAGATATCAATAAAAAGCTAAAATTTTACTTTAACATTAGAAACTCAACATTTCATTTGCTTATATTCCGAAACCAAAACTGCTGGGAGGACGACACTTGGTATTCCAGTATAAAGTTTTATGTTGTTTGGTAATATTTTAAGAAAAATTAGTGTTTCCATTGGGAATTTTTAAGTTAGTTCTATCAAAAATATGTATGTGACCCCTTATGGAAATTTTAAAGATGAAACCTTTTACTAAGCCTTATTTCCTGAAAATTGGTAACTTTTTTAATACACGATGAAGGATGGCAAATTAATGCGGGGAGGATACTTTTTTCCTCGCGACTGCACATTTCATTGCAACAGAGCAGAAACGTTTCTGAAATTATTCTTGCGTCCTACCACTTAGATTTTCAAAAGAAACGATTTTTAAGAAGATTTGAAAAGTGAGATCGCACTTATATTAATTTTTTCTTTAGAGGAATATTACCTGCAAAGGTATCCCAAGTGGAATGCCTTAACATTTTGAAATGTGAAGATAGTTATAAATGGTAAGCAGTCGCTTCACGCTTAGAGTTAATTTCCGGCGTTATAAATCTAGAAATACTGAGTGAAGCAATGAAATTCTGTGTAATTTTTTTCGGAACTTCGGAAAAATGTATTTGGATATAGGAATATGTTTCTGATTATTGAAATAATCAATGTTCGATTTTTTTAAAAAGAAATATACAGGATTCCCATTTATATCCGTTACACCCCTTTAACTTCTAAACGGTGAAAGCTTAGCCCATAAAGTTGGTGTCTAGGTATAGTAAAAAAAGCTATGTGCGCTACTCGATGAGACAACTTACGACGCCATCTATCTGCAAATTTTGGAATTAGAGGCCCTATCTCCTAAGCGGTGAAAGATACGAGAAAAAAGTCAATTAGAAAGTTGTAGAGCACTCTCGATTTAGTACGAAAAGATACCTTGTGCACATTAATACTAAAAAGATAATGTAAAAAATGTGAAACATATATGTGATTGTGAGTTTCAACATTATGGCGTTGTCAAATGCGAACGAAACGAGAAAAAACCACCTTACGAACTAAATACCAGCTTGTTTTGTGGCGCAGAGGAAACGCACGTGATTTCCATTCATGAGGACCATGGTTCTGTCCACATCGGTTGTGTGTTTTACTGAGTGTCTCTGCAAAAAATGAAAACTTTTTGCTGATCTTGCAGTAACGTCTCTCCAAACACACAGCTCCACTCAACCATGACTGGTAGAAAAATCACGTGGATTTCATGTATTATGCAAATGAGGATGGAACGTCATACCTGTTCACCAGAGACTACTGCTGTAAAAAGGATGTTTCTGCTGGGTTGTACGTTAAAGCTGAGGATTATGGCAAAATTCACTTTACCGTAAATTAACAACATCTCGCATTAACGAGTATTGCGAGATGTTGTTAATTTACGGTGAATGTGGGCGTAAGGCAAAATCAGCTGCAAGGTTGAATCGTGAACGATTTCCTGCAGGCCCGCATCCTACACTGAAGACCATCTGAAAAGTTGTAAAACGTTTAAGGAAGACGGGCTGCGTGACAAGCCGACCTCGAGTTCGTAGACCTCGTAATGTAGAACGCAAAGTGTAACCTTAAGATGTGCTAGCATACACTCTCACCCATCCTCAGAGCAGCATAAAAATGATCAATGAAAATTGTGGCATCTCATAAAGCCGCGTTTGGACAATCCTGGATGAATCAAGTGCTGATTCAAACCTGTGCAGGGATTCCTGCCAAGAGATGCTGAGAGACGTTACATGTGGTGAAACTTTGTGATGAATAACTTAGAGGACCACCCAACATTCCTGGCAGACATAATATGGACGGATAATGCATGTTTTGTGCGTAACGGAATGTTTAATGGACAGAACGTTCATACCTGGTCGCTGGAAAATTCGAGATATGCTGTCGATGTTCGAAATCAACTACGCTGGTCGATTATTGTTTGGTCCGGAATTTTTACAAACAGGCTCATCGGACCAGTATTTTACGAGGGAACGTTAACGGGACAACGGTACTTGGAGCTTTTGCAGGATTTAATAACTGACGTTGAGAATCTACCGTTGCACCAACTCCGAAATGTATCGTTCCAACATGACGGCGCACCTCCGCATAAGATTTCAAACGTTAAAAAGTACCTAATGGAGACATTCCAAAATCAAGTAATCGGGTATGGTGTTTCGTAGAGTGGCCCCGCGCTCACCTGACTTGACGCCACTGGACTTCTTCTTATGTGGACACATAAAAGGGCAGGTATATGCGACCCCTCCGATAACATTGCAGGATATTCGAAGACGCAATACTGATGCTTGTGCTTCCGTAATACATTCCTTGTTGCGCAATGTGAGCGAGAAATCCAATTCAGAGTGCAAATGTGTATAGTGGCTAACGGAGATCATTTTGAGCAGTATGGTTCCACATTTGAACGCCTTGCTTGCATAAAATGCGAAAATAATTTCAACTGGTTTGTCATTGTTTATATCCTTAAATAATCTATGGAGGCATAAATCTAGAAAAGCAAAGTAAAACAAAGAAATTCAGTGGGTTTAAATTTCTAAAAAATTGTCAATATCAGCTTGTGTACAAGAATGTGTATTTGATTAGAGAAGGAATCCACACAAGAATTATGAACGTAACTATGAAAATAATTTAAGTAAAGTCGTTTAAACAAAGTCTTTTCCTCTAAGCAAAGATTATGTAACGTTAAGAGAGTCTTATTGATTTGCTAGATTAAACCAGAAGAAATTCTATATGAACCCTTTCCTAATTTACGACTGCAATAAATTTTAATGAGAGCCTGTATAGATGTGCATCAGATAGATTTTGAGATTTAGCTCTTTGAATATTTCAAAATTCTTAGAAATTCATATTGATTTTTCTATTGGCTAATTTTAAAGCTAACTATATATTTAAAATTAAGATCCAAATGACGCAAAACGATCAAAAAGTAAATCATAGTCTGATATGCAGTCGAAAAAGCAAATATGAAATCTCTTTCCTAGTCTAAATTTAATGGAACAAAGCTCAGAATTCGTTTGACGTTATTAAGTTTATTAATATTGCTTGCTTAAAAATAATTTTTCTACGTTAGCTATAAAAATCCATGTAGTAAAATAATATTGATATACACAATATGTCACAGGGCTGGTATGGAAAAATACATGGCTTTGATTTGACATTTTACGAATATCTCCACTGGATCGGAATCGGTCTCCACTCATCTGACACATTAAAATTTCAGAAACACCGAAAGCGTTTCATTTCATCAATTCTTTGACAATCCTTTGATGCTGGTATTGATTCAAGCTTTTGAATCTTGAGTCCTTGATAGAAATCATTCTGCAAAACTTTTTCCGACAAACTTTATGTTGGATAAGCAGCATTTGTGATTCCCAAACTTCTAACGGTTTTCAGAAATTCGAAATTTGCGTATTTTGCTCTTCTAATTGTTGTTTTGCATAACCATGTCTTCTTGCAATGTATTTGAGTTAACACGTAGAATTACTAATATTTAAATAAAATTTCTGTGTTAGAAAAAAAGCTGAGGAAATCGGTAAGCCTTTACTTTTTTATTAATTCATTAATTTATTTTTTGAGAGAATAATTAAATAAGTTCCATGAAAAATGCAGACAAGGAGTTAAGTATTTTATCTTTTATGGGTCAATTCAAGTAAATATATTTTGAATTACTCAGACTTGCAGCGGGAATATGTGTTCCGAAAGGAATAACTTGTGTATATAGAAGAGAGACAAGATGTAATAGCCCTGGCATTTCTTACTCCTGAAGTAAGTTAAGAGTAAAGTAAGTATAGAAATACATGAAAACACAAAAGTTTTAGGATTTTATCCAAAACAACTTCAGTTCGTGCTTGGCTATAGGAATGATTGCATAAATTTTGAAATAATCGACATAAAGTTTATTTTAATAAAAAGAGAGGCTGCAAAAACATTAGTGTCCAGACTTTAAGTACAAAAAAGAAACATGTGGCAGTTCGAATAATTTATTTATTGCGATTTAATTTTGCTATCATACGCCTACTCTACATTTCAGTTTTGACTAAAGATAAATAGTAAAAATAAATAGCATTTTCAAAATAACGAATGCGCCTTAAAACATGACAACTGATGCTTTCAGAACATAAAGAGTGGGAACTTCGCCAGCCTTGAAGGCATTTTTTCAGCTAGGCATATGTCGAAAATTGGTCAAGCATCAAAGACAATTCCGAGGGTGAAAACGTCATTTCAATGTTTTGTATTACTTCGCAATTTCTATACTCATGAGGTAAAGAATTTACTTAGATTGCAGTATATCTCAGTAGTATTTTAAAAACCTCTCAATCTTTTCATTCAAAAGACGCTTTTCAAAAAAAATTATTCCATGAAAAACCTCATGTCTTATCAAGCGTTTCAATACCATCTAAAAATCAATTATGTTGTTATTCTGAGTGTTAGGACAATTATTGTAAAAAATTTCGGAATTACTTTTTTTGTAATGAAATGGAAGACTGATAAACTCTTCATTTTATAAAGACTAAAACATACAAATAAGAAAAGCTCTCTTTATTTTACTATAATTCAGAGAAAAACTGACCTAACATGAAGGTCTTGCTTGAAGGTTTTTATTAACGTTGTCGTCTAAAAGTTTTATACGTCGACTTCCAACACTAGATGTCGCTGATCGCAACTCGGCGAAAGCGATTTGCCTAAGTATTTTGTTACCCTGCATTTGTCTTCTCAGAGTTGAAAAAACGTTGTACGCATGCTCTCTGACTGAATCTTGGAAAATTTTCTCTGTACATAACGTTGACGATATCATCAGAGTGCATGCATATTACTACGTGGTTGTAATCGTGTATCGGTAATTTCGTTTACGCGTGAATAAGCAAAGAGGGGTGGGTGGGTGAATAAGCTCCTGTTACAAACCATTAAACGTGTTTCCTTATCGCAAACAAAATAATAGTAGGATGCTTTACGGCAGGTTCGGCTACTTTTTCTTCGTAAAAAGCCATTTTTAGAATTATATTTATCAAAATAATATTTTTGAGTCCGCAAGTCTGCAACTCGAACTGTGAAATATGCATTTTGAAAATTGAGTCTGAAATATTTATTTTGCTAAAATTTATTTAATTTTCCTTTTTTTAAAGTTAATAAAATACACTACAATTCAATTATCAATTTTGAAATTTACAATAGCCGTAATTATAATCATATAATTATTAAAGAAAAAATAAGTGATTTAAAAAATTCTTACATATAAATTATCATTTTTCTTTCATCCGGCAGTATGCTTGGACTTCAAATATTTTATATGCTTAATTTGTATGAACAATAAAATTAAAATATATACTTAACAAAAAGAACAATATCAAGTTTCTAATGAAATTCTGTTGCTGAATTTAAGTTTTCATGACACCATGTAAAGATTTGTTTATCGTAGTTAAATTTAATTTAATTTTTATACGTATATTATTTACTAACATAAAAAGTGTCGCAATTATGCCTGGAAAGAACCGTGCTTTACAGAAAATACTTTAAAGAAAATTGGAAGTTCAAATCAATCCACATGTTACCGGTAATATATGAAAGCCGGCATTCTATAGAATGCAGAAAACTTGAAGGCACGAAGAGATTAACATTTCGCACGTTTCCGAGGCATTCTATTGAACCCAAATGACAAAGCGGCAAAGTATGAAAAACATCGTCCATTCGATTTTATAAGAAATAAAATTATGTGCAAATCAAAATAAAATTATTTCCTTCCTTGATGTAACATATAGGTTCACATTTTATTTTATTTTCTTTAATAAAAAAGACAAAAACTTCGATATGTATAACTTTCAATTTACTTTACGTATTTTGAATAAAAGATTTTTTTATGGCACTCTTTTATTTTTCAAAATAACATTTTCATTTTTGAGGAATGCACGTCTTGTAAATAATAGCCTTATTATCTTTTTTCATACTTTGCCTAAATAGCATTTGTCATTCTATAGAATGGCTAGGTATTATATACAATGCCTATGGAAAGTATAGAATAATTTCATACTTTGCCAAAAAATGCCGGGCATTCTATAAAATGCCTAGGTATTCTATAGAATGTCGGCGTTTCATACATT
>BGPR01002328.1:0-19731 GCA_013235015.1 Araneus ventricosus
CTATGATTAAAACAGAATTAAATAACTAGGATATTACAAACAAAAATAGAAAGGTAATCATCTTCTATATACTTCAAAACCAATTTCAAGATATCAAAAATTTTATTGCAATCTTAAAACTGAACTATAATTTGTTTTGGAAAATAACTTAGCAATATGAAAAATTAAGAAAAATAAGGCAATACAACAAAGAAAAAAGCATTTTACTTTAACATTCAATAAATCCACTTTTTAATTTAAAAAAAATCATAGCACTTTTATAATGGTTTTCACTGATTTTTTTTTTTCATGGAATTCAATGAGCAATAAAGAATCTTCATTACATAGTTTCTCAAAGCATTAAACAGCATAATTTTTCTTTCACAAACAATATCAATGATATAGAATAGATGAAAGAAGACCTGAAGGAGCGGGTACATTAGTCAAATTTCAAAAATGTTTGTAAATAAAAAGAAAAAAAAGTCACTTAAAACAGTTAAAAATTGTAAACAAAAAAATATATACACTTCTGTTGCACTTATCTAATTGTATGCAGCATCTTTAAAGTGATATTGAAACCATTTTTTGCAAACATAATCAGTTTTTAAAGTTAAATTCTGAATTTGGGTTTTCTGGTACAAGATCCTTAAATAGAATATGCTATGCCGAAACTGCGGTTAAAATTTATTCAACATGAAAAAGCCATTGTTAAACAGTGGAAAGTGAAACTCATAAAATTCAAACAATTGATTGTAATGTAAAAGACCAAAAAGAAAAAAGACTAAAAATTAAATTTCATGGATGATGCCAATATCTTTAAGATAAGAGAAAATATTAGGATGAGGTATTTCACCCAATAAAAAGTCTAAATTAAAATTACTGCAACCGAAGTGTTTGAAACGAGATCTAGTAAAAGTCACACACTCTATTAAAATGTGGTGAACCGTTAAAAGTTCCCTACAGTGGCAACATACTGGAGGGATGAATTCTGAAAACAAATTAGCAGAAATTTGGTAATTCTGGCCAAACCTGGTGGCAAAGGATATATCTAGAAGGGTTGAATAGCATCTCATTAGCATGAAAAATTGCAGATTTTAGCAAAAAAAAAAAAACTAAAATTACCTCAGCTTTAGATAAAGAGGTCACAGTCTGACAAAAAATCACCACAGCTCAGCTGTGGTTTCTAAACTGAACAGCAAATTTAAGCCTCAAACAGCTCACTATTAGCAATTTATGTTGCTATTTTATTTTCATTGCTACAACTATTCTCTTTCTTTTAGTATATATTTTTTCTTATATATGCGTAATTTATTTGCATACATAGGATTGATATTTGTGAAGTAACTATGAAATTTATGTCCTCATAATTTCAAAGAATTTTTCCCCCCTCCAAATACAGAGCATTGCAAACCATTAAGAAACACACAATTTTAGAAACAGAATATATTTAATAATGTTTTAGATAGGCATGATTATTGAATAGTATTTTATAAAGTTGGTAATTCTTGGCTTGATATTCTAGCTCTGGTAATGAAAAATTAACCATGGTATGTATCCTTTATCAAGGGCACCCATATGATAGTTTGTGTGTGGGGGGGGGGGGGGGCTAGACCTGGGGGTACGGATTATTTTCAATATTTTGGAAGATGAATGGCGATTGTAAGTAGCCATAAAAAAGTTCCAGTTCCGACCCTGTTAAAAACTTTGTCCTGTTACTAAAATACTAGGCCACAGTACTCATACTCTATAAAAAAAGAATAAAACATTGTTTTAACTACTTTATTGAAACCAGTGAATATTTAGCAACACAAATGCAGGAGCAAAATCCTTATACTTTAATACAGAAGACAAACTAAAAATATACATCTCATAAGATTTTACACTGATATTGATATAAAAAGCAAACTGTAAGGTAAATTATTATGCATAGGTTAGTTTATGGATTTGACATTAATATTTATCTGAAAAGTCAAACTGTAAATTCTTTTCATCTTGCAACAAGTCAATCACTTTGTCCTCAAAACCATGATTTTTCGCTCTTTTCCGCGGAGGACAAAAAAATTTTCGTCCGCCAAATTCTAAATTTCAACTCGCATTTTATGTGTTAGACCTTCCTTTTTAGACTTTTAAATTATTTTCTTGAAAGAAAAACACATGACTGCACTATATTTTTTCCTTTCCCTGAGAGCTGAGGGAGGGGGGATGCGGCCCCACCTTGCCCCCGGGCATGGGCGCCCATGTCGTTTATGTGAAACTCATGATGAAACATGAGATGTGTTCATGTGCAGTCGCTCTTATAACGTTAACCATAACTGATGTCAAAGACAGTAGCTGAAGCTTTTTAATGACAATCGAGACCCAAGTGACGGTATGTGCTGTGTCCCATGAACAATGCTCTCCTTTAACTTTGTTCAATTTCTGAAATTATTTTTGTAAACTGTAACTTAAACATTGAATAAATAACTGTTATTCTAATGTGGATTATTTACTAAATCCATAAACGACCCCCACGCATGCATTTAATTTTATAAATGTAAATTGGATGTAAATGAAACTAAGGAAAAGATTTAAAGATTAAACAAGTCTAACAATATTCTGAGATAAAAATAAATGTAATTTTTACAGTAAATTAACTCATTCATCCCAAGTTGTGAGATATATTCATAGGTAATTAATTTTAACAGAATCTGCTGAGAGCAAAAAACAGAAACTGAAATATTTACCTGAACTTATTTTCATTTGCTTCAGATTTTCCAAATATTCTTCGCCAAAGCTATCATCACCAAGCTAAACATTAAATCATGTTTAAAATTAACACAAAATAATAAAATCAGAATATATACAATTATCAAAAAATCACTTTATCATCAAAAAATTCTACTATACTCAGATCCTAATTTATTTTGCCACTATAAGCAAATATTTTTTTCCAAACATTTGTGAGGACGAAACAATTTTCTTTTCTATTTCTAACTTATATTATTATTTGCAATTCTACATATCATGCTCAAAAATACAATTATTTTCTCAGTTTATTTAAAGAAAAATTAAAAGAAAACTATAAATCTTTCATAATTACTTTAATATCATCCTTTATCATTCGAGTGAATTAATATGATTAATAAATGAAATATAAAGAAAGACTTTTGTTCACTTAAGTTGAAATAATATCACAATCAAAATGAAAACCAAACATAAAATTAATTTAAAAGCCAGTGACATAGTTGCAGATTTTGCCATCCTGGGCAAACTTGCAACATGCTGCCCTTTCTTTGCAAGTTACATAACACAAATAAACCTAAAATCAAAATAATAAACTGTAGGGAGAAAAGATTTTATTACCAATGTAATTCATCATCTAATACTTTTGATCTCTGGGTTACAAAATCATGTGTCCATCACCAGTCTTCCTTTCACATATTGGAAATTTACTCCAACAAATTGCAAAAAATACAAATTAATTACTTTATTTTTTTTTTATGTAAACAATGACTGAAATAGGCCGCTGCTCTTAGTAATAAAATTGTTTTCCTACAAGTCTGATTTTGCAGCCTCTTTCAAAGTTCCCCCAGGGCAGACCATCCCCTCCCTTTAACTATGCCACTGTCAAATATAATATTCATTTGTATATATCAATAGCCAATACTTTGAATTTATCGTAATATAAATAAAAGTCATTGTGGGTATGTATGTTCCACATCTCCTCCTAAACCATGGCACTGATTTCAACCAAACTTTGCACACTTATTAATTAAGACAAGGGGAAGATTACTGTCAACTTTTCAAAATTCAAATGTTAATTAAACAGTCAGTTAATTAGAAATGAACTGAAACCGTTTTTCCACAGTAACTTCGGAGCAAATTATCTCTCTAAAATTATTTTTATACCATCTTTAAAGTTCAAAATTTTACCTTTATAATGATACCAATTTTATGTCTGTGACATTTTTTCTTCACATTTTATTAATTTTTCAAAATTTATTAAATTATTAATTACCTCCAGATGATTTTGAAATAACGCAAATTTATGGCTACTCCGTTGCTAGACGACAGTTAGACTTTGAACTAATTTACCTTTATTTCTGAAATTTTTACTTATTTTTATAAATATATTTTATATAAGAAAAAAGAGATCATCATCAACTCTTAAAAGCCCTAATCTTATTAAAATTTCAGTTAATTGGAAATTAGGCAAGATATGGCATCTTCCATGATATTTTTCGAAAATATGTATTATGTCACAAAAACTATTTTTACACATATTTAAAGTTTAAAAAATTAGCTTTTCATGGCACAAGTTTCATTTCCATTCAATTCGTTGCCATTATTTAAAAAAAATTTCAAAAATTAAATTGTGTATAAAATTTACATTGTAACACATTTTTTTTTTATTGGCGAGGAACAAGAATACATAAGAACTGTTGCTATCTCACATTAGAAGAATTCTGGATGAAGACTAATTTTATTATTTTTTTTATTCATATTTATCTCAATGCTTTTTCTTAATTAAAAATTTACTATGTAATTAATTGTCCCAAAACATCCGTTTAAATGTTTCTTATACTGCAAGATCTATGAATAAAATTTGAAGTACCTATGCAACAAATATTAATAACTTATGGAGAAAATTAGCTATCGGCGGTTTTTAAAAATTGTCTGGTTCAATTGATATTCTCATTTTAATTATAAAACATTTCAGAAGATGAAAGAATTTTGGTTATTTTAATTTTCTATGCAAAAGTAGTTAACATCAAAAATATTACACATGAAAGTATTTTAATCCCGAGTAACGCCGGGCATAACAGCTAGTTTGATATAAACAGGCTGAAAGCCATAAATTAAATCAATATTTTTGTGGTCTTCAGGAAATAGTAATGACAAGACAAATATGAAAATGAGCTCTAAATTCATTTTACAAATAAAGAGCGAAGAACAATTTCAGATAGTGGTTGAAACATAATTACCCTTAATTAAGCTTCAATTATAGGTTACATCAATTAATTTACCATTATTTTATAAAAAGCCAAGTTTTTAAAATTTATCTACAATTGTAAAATTAAATAACCAATTAATTATTTTAACTTTTACTTTGTTCTAAGAATTGAAGATCAGCAGTAATTGCAAATTTAATTTAATTAAATTGCTAAACATTAAAATAGTGCAGAGCAAGGGAAGAAAAACATTAAAAAAACTTTTTAAAAACATAAGAACTTTTATCTAAAATAATATAATAGTTTTTTATACTTTAATTCAGTTTTTATTATATTGATATTTTACTTTAGCTATCATAGCAGTCAATGCACCAAGTTTCTTTGCCATCACGCATTGGTTTGCAGCTTTTCCCCCATATCCTTTTGCAAAGTTGAGTCCAGTAAGTGTTTCTCCTGGTCTGGGAAATCTAGCAATATAACTGTAAAAAAGTTACAAAAATATTTACTATTATTTGAAATTAAAAAAAACTATGCATTTATCATCAAACCCTGTTAACATGAGATATTGTATGATATTTCCACAATGATGTTCGACACTCTGAATGTTGCACAATATTGTGAATATATAGGTAGAGAAGAAGATCGAAGAAGAGATAATTAATATTGTAGAGCACATTGTGTTATTAGGGAAGAAAAGTTTTAATATTAAATTCAATTTAAAATAATAAAGAAATAAACTATTAATGTGTTATTTTACATATATACATAAAGTAAATTTATTTAATATTTGTTTGAACTTAATTTTCTCCTAGTCCCATACAATTTTTTTTTTAAAAAAAAAAGAGTTTAACAACAGTGTAAATTTTTGTTCATGAATATTCAGAGTTTACATGCATACTGAATCACCTAATTAATTATTTTATTCAGTTAGTATGCATATATTTAAAAGAAGAGCAAGCCTAGTAATCAATTTTCATTTGGGATAACGAATAATAAACCTGATAAAATAGTATTAAAACCGAAATGAAAACACACTGATTAATTTCTAGAAAACATGATAATAAAATAAACGAAGTTATTAGAAAGATAAAATACAAAACCGATTATGATTCCAGTTTCATTAATTCATAATTTTTTTCAAAAAAAATCATGATCATATAAAATAAAATGCACTGTATTTTATTCTTCACTGCATATTACAACTAAAAGTTAAAAATATACAGGTATAATTCTATTAAAAATTGTACACAAAATAAGTTTTAAAAGTAAAATATTCTTATAATAAATAAAATAAAACCTTATTAAATCAACGATACACCCTCCAACGACTGCTATTGATGGATCTGACATTTTTTTAAAGTTCCGAGTTTAAATTGGGAAGAAATAAAGTATATCTTTTCATTTAAATACTTTAACTCTTTTAAATCTACAGTTTTTCAGTTTTATCTCTCATGAGGTAATTTTGTCTTTTTAAGGTTCTGCCCTTCATCGAGCATTCAAGCGAGAGAGTGACTTTTGCACAGATAAGATCAAATTTATTATCATGATTCTTGAATTGTATCTCTCAGAGATACGAGGTCTGGGGTTTTTTAGCAACAAAGGCAGTTATCCCTTAATTTAGAAAAATATTCATTCCAAAATTCGTTTCAATCTGCTTAAAAAATAATGTCAAATTGCCATCAATAGATGGTCTAGAGGTAATTTATTATCTTCAACATACGAAAAAACCGCTAAACAGAACGAAAGTAAACACTAACATTCAATTACATTGTTGATTGCTTGACTGATACAATACACTCTCTGTGGTTTGACAGGCCTTTAGCATAGTGAGTGCCGGGTCTATTCTAGTACCCCCGGTTGGGTTGGGAGACGTCACTTTTTTCGCACGTTAACAACGGGAAAAGTGAAGTCTACCAACCCAACCGGGGGTACCACAATAGACCCCTGCATCTTTAGCAAAATGAAATAAATATGAAAGTTTTAATTAATTGCATATAATGAAAAATATGTGTTCAAAACATGATTTTCATACACTAAATTCATATTTTCCGATCTTAAATTTTGCAACACGAAAACTGATTTTCCAATTTGTAATTTTTTTTCTCTGCTTCAGGACAAACGAGGTTCGATTCCCATATGCAAACCTGAAATAACCACCCGTCAGTGGCGAATCCAGGGAGGTGGCTATCGGGCTGCCCGGGCCCCCCCCCAGAGCTAGACCAGAATTCTTTATTTTATTTAAAATCACTACAGCTGTTTTTTCTTAATCTCCCTTTCTTCCTGGTTTTTGACAGGCTCGAAAGTTTTCCCACTTTTGTAGTCATTCCACTCGTATTTGCAGCGTTGACGCGGTCAAAAACATGTTTTTACTAGTTATTTCATTGTGTGTTTTTTGTTAAATTATCGAAAGTATTGTAGTGTTCTTTATGACTTTTATTGTCAGGTGAGTAAAGTCTGTAAAGTTAAATGTTTTGGTTTACATAAGCCATAAGATTTGACATTCGTCACGGTGATACAAAACTTTTATACCTCACCCCCCCCCCCCCCCCCCGACCCAAATCCTGGATTCGCCACAGTCACCTCCGGTTTATGCTGTAATTATAACATCCCATCTATATTTTTCTTGGTACTTGCTATTTCAAATTTTGAAGCTAGATTTTCTGGTCATGTCCGATAATCGGATCTATTCTGGTACCCCCGGTTGGGGCGGGGGGCGGGACCCTTTTCCCCCCCGTAAAAACCGGAAAAAGGAAGGTCCCCCACCCCAACCGGGGGTGCCAGAATAGACCCCAAAATCTTCAGCATCACTCCATTCATGATCATGGCTTCAACTTCGTGACCGTTTTAGCGAAGGATCCTCCTTTTCATCCAAGTGATATCTGAATGTCCTGGAGTCCACACCGAAACGATTTTTTTAAATTTTTGAGCTAATTGCAGGATTTGAATTGATTTTCAGAAAACTTATTAATAATTGAACAGCTGGTAAATAAAATAGAGTGCAGATACTATTGTTAGAGATATTTTAAATATCCTTATTTGTTCTGAGCTCGTTTGTTTTGTAGGCAATGGATTTTAGAGCATTGATTTTTTGTAATAATTCCATTTTGTTTCCCGTTTCGAATCTGGAAACCCTCCGGTCCCGAGGCTCACCGTAGCTTACCACAAAGCCAACGAGGTCCCTTTAATTCAATATATAATATATTGATTTTCACTATAAATTCACATTTTTGAATTAGAAATTCTAAAATATGAAACTAATTTTCCAATTTATAGAATTTTTGTGAAAGAGAGATAGCATGGTGAAGTCTCGGATTCAAGATTGGAGGATTCACAGATTCGGGACTCGATTCTCCTAAAGATCCTTCGTGTATTAGTGGCGTAGCGAGGGATGAGTAAGGGGGGTATCGATGCTCCGGGCGTCTGTCTAAGGGGGCGCCATGGAGTCAAAAGATTATTTCATGCAGGTCATTTTTAAAGCCAAATATGCTCATGGTCAAAAATAGAATATTATTCCCCAGGCACCATTTACTTTTTCTAAGCCACTGATAACGACTGGGGAGTGAAAATATCGTATTTTGCCCCGGGCGCCCCTTACCCTCGCTACGCCACTGCCATGTAGTGGGCCTTGTGCTCGTTGGCTATGCCATATAATGGGTCTTGTGGACTCTCCTATGATATGCGGCGAAGATATCTGCAGAATAGAATGCCAAATTATGACCCTAGATATCTAGGGTCATAACTTTTCAGTTAAAAACAATGAAAAATTATTAGGTACGTCCCCAAATAGCCCCTGAGTAGCTTCAAAAAGAAACGTTAATTCAACTTATCAAATCTAGGAAGTAGATTCAACTTTGAGATAGCCTGAGCCTTTCATTCTATATATGAATAACCATCGAACACAAAATATTTTTAATCTAATCATCTTAGAATGAGCTGTCGGCAAAAAAAGAACTGCAAGCCGGATTCTATAAGATTCTTTTATACCTGTGAAAATACCATCAAATATGAAAATAAACTTGAATAAAACTAAAATCTAAATATAACATTGCGTATTAACTGCTAAATATTTTAAAAAAATTATGTATTTATTATGGTGCTTTTCAGATAATCTAAAATTATTCATGCAATTTTTTGGAGTATAAAAAAGTGCTATCAATTCTCGGTCCGATCTAGGATAGCAATAGTTACAATCAATACAATCGACCCAACCAAAGCACGTGGCAGAAAAGTCGAAATTCTGACTCGATTCTTTTCACAGGCCCGTACTGGTCTCCACAAAGTAGAATTGTAGTTATCAACTTTGAGATTCATTCGTTTATTCATCCGCTTTATTTCAAATGTATCATAAAAAAGCTCACCCGTATCCGACAATCTCAATCGATCATTTTCGACTACTATAAATGTTTGAATCAAAACCATAAATTTATTTTTAAAAAACCTCTCAAAATTTTAAACTAATTAATGCAAAAAGAATAGAATAATGGGCTTAAAAGGATGGTAGATAACTCTACCATAAAAAGTACGGAATGAGATATAAAGAAGATGAATTTCGAACTGAGCTCATCAATCCTTTTAATCGGTTTCTATACGTCAGCTAGAAATTACTATTAAACTGTGTAACGACATAATCTCTTCAACAGAGCTTTCGAATCTTTGAAGACTCGAGGCATCCACTCATTGACTTACATGAAAGAGTGATCTTGTGACGGGATGGAATCGGACTCTGTTGGTTTAGAGTTCCAACACGTTGAACTTGACGCAGCTCATGATGTACTTATTTACAGTTTTATTGTCCAGAAATCTGTAGCGCATTTAGACTTGAGTTCATGTGAATATAGTTTACGTATGAGATCCATCTTCACAGAAGAAGGATTCAGAAAGACGTTTATACCAAGAGAGATTTTATACAGATTACATTTGGATTTGCCAAGAAATACGGAAAGAAGAATAAGGGTTGTTATACCAGATGCAGATAATCAGTACGAAACTATGAGTGTTAGTGAATGTGTGTACAATTGCGGTTTTGCACCATTAATAGAAAACTCCATCAGGAATGCAGAAGACAAAGTCGAAAAGCTGAGACGATATTTTAATATCATGAAACTTTTAAAGCTCCATGAAGACGTCAGGACAGCTGTTTCCTTATTCGACAGTATTATACAAATTTTGTATCCTGACTGTACAGATTCAGAACTAATAGCAGAATTTGCTCTTACGTTTCATTTCCCTTTTTGGATTTTTGATCATGAAAACCCAAAACTTGTGGGTTATGTTTTACACCACGTACGACGAATGAGACACAATGTTTGGCGAACACATCAACGGAGGATCGATCTCGTCAATGCTTGTATGATATCCGGCACGACTGGGAATGTCCGCAAACTTCTGGAATACGGAACTGTTCTTCCCTTTGAATTTCCACTTTATCTACTTCTACCGTAAGTAGGCTTAATTATTTATATGATCTTGATATAAGGATCAGGTTAATTTATAGAACAACAAATGCAAAAGATATGGTTTGCAAGCGTTTCAAACAATTTAATGCTGCAATTTGTGATATGTCCACTCGAATCTAAGATTTAAAAAAAAAAAAACTGTGAAGCAAATTAATAATTTCCAAAACTGGATATTCAGGAAGGTTGCATCTCTTTTCGTGTATTTATCTTGAATTGGAATATTTTTCTTCGTTCTAACGCATCGTTCTAAACATGATTTACTTGAGCACAAAATGTTTACTTTGTAGCCATACTAAAAATTACCTTAAAATTTCATTAAGGAAACAAAGTATAAAATTAAGGTACTGACTTTTTTAAGCGAATTATTAATGAAAGTTAGCTTTGTCTTTTAAATAACGATAAAAACTGATGCACTCGAATATTTGAAATATCTTCAAATTACTAGAAGCATATATCGAATTATTACGAACTATTATTGGTGAATCCTTTATTATTGTAAGAAATCGAATATTTAAATTTGAAAAAATCCAATTGTAAATAAATGTAACTTTGAATTATAAAAATGCTTTCTGATTTGTTTTGGTACAACCAATTTTGCATGAAATCGCCAAAATGGAGGTCGAATTTGACTGTCTTTGCAAAATTGGCTTTTATTAAAAATTCATACCTAATTATTGGGTAAGGCATTTTGCATGCAACTGGCAGTAAGAAACCAATACTATCCGATGCAATATTTTTCAATAATAAGTTGAGTATGTAAATAAGCATCTTACTTTAAAAGGAAAGATCTCATTTCATGATTTATTCTCTTCTATAAACTTTCTCTAGTAAACATGATTTTCTTCGAATTTTAATCAATGCTTTTAATAGACTTATTCTTATGACAGTCGTCTTTCTCTCTTGCATTATAACAGCCAAAGGCTAGACAATAACTCATTTTTATTCTTCTCAAAAAGTTTGAGTAACTCAGCGTAAGAAGCTCATGATAGATGAAACTGTTTGAGATGTATGCTCATGATAGACGAATGCGTTCTATGTCGTAATTATGCAACATTTAGTTGCACGTTTAGATGACTTGCGCAGTTACATTTGCCATGTGACAGTGAATTGACTCCATCGCTCGATTAGCAATCAATTTCAACTATGAAATTGCCCCGATGAAGGTATCCCAAAACATGGTTTATACTGAGAGAACCATACATGATTAGTTATTAATTTTAGTCGCTTGAAAGAAGGTAGCTCCAAGTTTTTTGGAGGATAATGAAGTTCATTGTAATCATAATTAGATGCTATGGAAATGCACAAAATGTAGTAAATACCTTGAAATTAAGCAGCATTTGAGATGTTCGTAGAAGTTTAATCGAAAAAGGAGGCCTGACCTGCCAAATCTCTTACCACAACGCAGTTTGACTCTTTTGCTTCAGGACTTAATTAAAAAAAATTGTGAACTACAAAATGTTGACATTCTAAGTGGCGAGAGAAACATTTGCATTTGGAAATCTACGCCTCTAAAGTTGTTCAGATTTATTAGTCTTCAAAGAAACTTGAGCAGTTGCCTTCTTTATTCATATTGACATGCATCGAATCGTCTCATTTTTAGGCTTATGAACTAAAATTTAATCATTAATTAGCTTTATAATTCGACACAAAAACTGCGTAGAATCCATAAGCATCTCGAGTATTCTATGCCTTCTTGGATAAATGAAAACGACAGCCCCTTTCCAAAACAGGAGAGGTCATCTTATTAAATATCAAAAATGCGACTCTTGGGGGGGTTAATGAGGATGGAATTGTTAACTTTATTCTCGGTATAAGCCAGGGGTTCCCAACCTTTATTCCCTCGCGTACCCCTTGATTAATCTTTATATTTTCGCCTACCCCCGATTGTCATCCTCCCCACCACCAACAATAACAACCATCTGTCTATGCAAAGAAGTTTTTATTAATCATGTTGAGGGCTTATGTTATTAAGAGTCAAATGATTCGAATTAATAACATTTGGTAGACTTGCTTTTTATTTTACATTTTATTGCATTTTTACAATAGTATTAATTCAACGCCAAAACAACTGAAATCAATTTTGTAATAACTTCGCATTAACTTGTAAGGGTGGCTAAAAATTACATTCTCTAATAATAAACTTTTCAAATGGTATAGTTATTAAATAGCAAGTATTAATTTGGAGAACAAAATTCTATATCTTTTTAAATTCCTTATGTTTTTTTTTTGTTTCCGTCATTACCAACTTTGATTTCGCGTACCCCAACTAGTCCTTCGAGTACCCCAGGGGTACGCGTACCACAGGTTGGGAACCTCTGGTATAAGTAATTACTTTTGGATACCTTTTAGCCCAGGCACCTGTATTTTAGTTGGTTTGCTTCCAGAAACAAATTCTGATGAAGAAACCATTTAAGCCTTAACAAAATTCAAATTTCATGTAGACATTAACTTTACAAATGAGTTTTGTTTAACTCTTTGAATCATGGTGGGTTATTTTCTGAACCATTCTGAATGATGTATCTTTTACGCATTCTTGCTGAATATAGCTTATTATAAAAACCATTTAATAGCAAAAACACGCAGAATAATTTTTAGGATTTGAAACAAATTAATAATATTTTTCAGCTTCCTAAAGCGCTCAATTAATCCTTATATAATTAGGCATCGTATTATCTTTCGTGCCCCAAAGAGTTGAACAAAAATTGTATGAATCTACATAAATTAGTATAATGAATGCCGGAAATTTTTTTTTATTTTGATCTTAATTTTTTAATTAAGGTAAAAACTTTTCGTCTTCAAGTTAACTGATTAATAAAATGTAATAATTTTTATTCTTCGAAAGGCAAAAATCGTATAGTTCCAAATGTTATCTACGTGCAATGTACGATTAAAGTACATTTAGCTCGCTTCTTAACCTTTCATTTAAGAATCTATCCTGAGGCCAACTCTGCAACTTTTAAATACGAACACACTTCATCTCCCCAAAAGAAATTTTTAAACAGTCGTAGATCTTAAAATACCTTTTAGTGTTGCAAATAGGTATTTTTTTCCTTCTATTTTTAAGAATGAGTATTATTGCATATTGCTGCTTTTATTTCTGTTTGAATAATATTTTAACACCTAAGTCTCGCGTCCCTCATATTGACGTGCATCGAATTATCGTAATTTTTAGGCTTATAAACTAAAATTTAATCATTAATCAGCTTCTTAATTTGACACAAAAATTACGTAGAATCCATAAGCATCTCAAGTATTCTATGCCTTCTTTAGATCAATGAAAGCGACAGCCCCTTTCCAAAACAGTAGGGGTCATCTTATTAGATAGCAAAAAAAAAATGCGACCCTTAGTTAATGAATCTTTTTTTATATATATAGAATTGTAGAAACATGGAATGTAACTCGATAGAAATTACTCAAGCTAAAATAAGAAAATAAAGATTTCTTTGCGTAATTTGGTTTGAATAATTGATCTATTTTAAATTGTTGTTTCTTTCTGAATCTTCGCGGTGCCACTGATGGTGAAAAATTACCGAGATAAGAGCTTACGCGGAGGCAAAACTAATTTTAATTCTATCTAAAGTCAGATTTTATTGCTAACATCTGGGCATTTTTACAGTTTACCACAAGACAACATTTTGCCGCATGGTGTTACGAGTATCCCACGCCGCAGATTTTTCTTATTACTTCAATACTTCTGGGTTTTCATGACATCTACCGACAATTCATGGGAAGCACTTTGTTTTATCTGGAGATCCATACCGGATCCATATCTGAACTATGATGAAATCAACTTCATTTTTGGACTATTTACATCCATAAATCTACAAGCGATAGTTGATCGTTATAAGAATGCAGTCGTGGAGGAGTCGGAGTCGGATTATGTTGTCCCTAGAGCCCTTAAGCATCTGTGTCGAGTGACTGTCCGAAGCATCCTGAATCGTAGCTACCAACTGCCCGACGGAATCGGTCAACTTGAAATGCCTTCTTCTTTAGTAACTTATCTTAAACTTGAAAGTTAGACATTTAGCAAATTATTTCAGCTGATGATTAATTTATTAGACTGGCGAAGTGCTTTGTTTCTGTAATACATTTCTGTATAATGCACGAAAAGAGCAAAGTAAAGATTGATTTTATGTTAAGAATCAATCAAAATATCAATTTTAAAGACTAATTATATTTTATGTATCGAATTTTTTTTACAAATTTTGGAAATAAAATTCATTTTATAAAAGAAAGCGTTTCATTTCCTTATATGATAGATTAATGAAATTTAAGAATTTAATTTTTTTGTATAAGTCTCGGAGATTCGTGAATTCACAGAATTTATCAAAATATATCTCCTTTTGAGAATCATTGTGGCGAAACTTCAAACACTCGCTTTTCGGGTTAGGACCACCTAAAGCCCTGAATACGTCTCTTAAGTAGCGACACTCTTTTCCCCATAGACTTCGTGCCGCTTTCGATTTTGATTGGAAGTTGCCAGTCACATGGGTAAACAGCCGCCATGTTGGGTCTTTGCTTGAATGTGTATATCGCGCTTTTAGCATTATACGCTCTATCTGTTTTACCCATTTTCGCTTTTATATTTATATCGTTTAATAGATACTTTAAAATTTGAAGATTTGAAGAAGGAGATTTGATTTATCTCCTTAACTTTAAAATAGTTTTGGGATTTTCTGCCTAAGTATTTGGTTTTAACCGTCGATGGAGATTTAAATTTACTGTTCAAATTGGCTGCATTCATATCCTATGCTTTAAACACGCATATTAAATTTGCCACTCACAATGTTTAATAATTTTTATTCCCTTATATGTTAAGAATTTAGTGACTATTATCTCTGTAACCAGGAAGTTCTCTAAATGAGCCCATTTTAGTAGTATTTAAGTGTTTCATGTCATGTGATTTTACCATATGACAAAGTAATGTTCGCACAATTATATTGTAACCTAGATTAAATAAATTAATTTTTAAATCTAGAGTCTTTTTTCATTCGTTTCAAGAGTCAATTTCTTGTTACTGTCTCAGATAAGTTGGCTTAATGTTATCTAGGAGATATTTGCACTGCTGAGATGTTTATTTCTTTACGACTCCTACCTGTTGAATGATTATGTGTTGAGATATAAAAAAAAAAATTTACCAATGTACTGACCGAAAAATCTATCATAACTTTTTGCAATGAAAAATGGAATGATAAAACCTTGGTATAGTAAAAAATTAAGTGTCATGAAAACAGAATCACAGAGTAAATATTGCAATGTGTAGAAACGAAGCATTGTCTACGTCTGTATTGATCAATATGTAATATTTCATTACTTTTGTAACATTAACGTAAAGGAATCTACCTTTGCCTTCAAGCTTGCCGAAAAGGGATTTTTTAAAATTATGTTATAGATAATTGAAAAGTAAGTATTAAAACAAGCAGAAAATCCTATTTTAAGTAATTATTTCTTACGAATTATTCATATATATATCTTTAATTATATATATTTTTAATTACATGTAAAAAGAATTTGCATGTATTAATTGATTTGGATCTCTAACTTGAACGGTTTAAGTTAACATATATATTTGTATCAAATACTATACTTAAATAAATTTAAATTAAAAAAAATCTGATTTAAATAAAAAAAAAATCCGATTTTTTTATTTTTTAAAAAAATCATGATTTTATCAACCCTGGTTTGGAGTAATTTATAACTCAGAAAGTCTTAGCAAAAAAAATTGAATATAATTATTCTTCAAAATGATCGCGAATTATTTCAAAACACGCATTTAGTATAGTATGTGTTTTAATATAAAAAATAAATGTTTATTTAAGGTAAAATGATTCTTTTATATGTAGATCATTAGGTATTTAAGTTATATTTGGGAATCTGTAAACATTTGTTAATAAAAGTCCACATTCAATAAACGAAACTCCGTATTTCTCAATAGCAGACTCAAGGAGAGAGTGGCCGTTATCCCCCAAAATGGCGGACGATTGAACGTGTCGCTACTTAAGAGACGTATTCAGGGCTTTAGGACCACCAAAAGGCACATCAATGAATCCTTTTTCGCGAACCAAACGGGCAACAAGTAATATATAAAAAAAAATTAAGTCAATTCCTACTTAAGTCAACAAAGAGAAATTTTAATTTAGAAATTTTTTCTCCGATATAAAACTAAAATTAATTAAATTTAATTAATGAATTAATATTTGAAAAAACTGTATTAACATCAAGTGTCATCCACTAACTTGAGTGGATGAATAAAAAGTATTTTATTAACGATTGAATCTTGAAAATTCCCTTTGTCGCTAAAGTCGCCAACTTTGCCGCCAAGACGCCACAATGGTCGCCAAATATATCGCCAAGTCGCCAAATCTGTAATGTTAATAGCTTTCGAGATATAATGCAAAACGTACTGCGCATGCGCAGAGATATGGCTAAAATATGGGGGGTGCTTCGATGATCCCATGGTCCATCCATATATCCAAGAACCAAGCCTGTAATGTTAATAGTTTTCGATATATAATGAAAAACGTATTGAGCATGCGTAATACAAAATATGAAATGTCAGACAAACGGACAAACATACAGACAAGAAAGCGAATTAATATTGCATTGTCATCTAGTTCTGAGCTATGTTTAAAGTTTCAAGTCTCCAGCTCATCGGGAAGTTAGTTTAAAATCGATTGCAAAATTTGAACAAGATATAAATATATATAGGGAGAGTGTGAACTAATAGTAGGAATTGAAAAAGATATCGCAACTACTTGCCTCCAGCAGGGCCAGATTAAGCATTGTAGGGGCCCTTAGGCAATACAAATGTCGGGGGGAGGGCCCTTTACCTTCCCCAACTTCCAAAACCGGGTATTTTTTTTATTGATTGTAATTTAATATCTATGTAAGCATTTTTTATGTGAGGAAACGGAAATAAAATATTTAATTGTGGGTCGATTTCAAGAGAGTCGCAGCACTTTTTATAACGCAATCTAAGCACTCTAATACAAAGTTTGCAGGGCTGTGGACTCATGAGTCGACTGCAAATAAAAAAAGAGGATCGTGCGGATCTCAATGGCGTAGCGAAGGTAAGTGACGCCCGGGTCATAATGATTTTTCGCGTCCGCCGTCCATTATCACCAGTGATGGTACCCAGCTCATGATATTTTTTCACACCCTCATCGTATTTGACATTAAAAAAATATTATAAACGCATTGACATTTTATCACCAGGGCCAGTGGCGTAGCGAGAGTAAATGGCGCCCTGGGAATGGTATTATTTTTAGGCCCCTAAATTATATTTCGCTTTAAAAATGGCACAAACGCAATAGGTTTTTGACTCCATGGGGCCTTCTAAAACTGGCGCCCGGGGCATCGGTACACCCCTTGCCACCCCCCGATCACTACGCCACTGTAAACGAATTTGAAAACATGAAAAAAATCCTAATAATAATGTTATAATATTTAAACGATATTTGATTAAATTCGAGTACACGGCCCTTGTAAACTAAATGAAAGAACAAAGTTAAATTTCCATGAAAACATAGCAAACCAGCGGGAGTGTTCTCCCCTAAACTTTCTCGTATACTTCCCTAAAAAGGTGCTGTCTCAAGTGGCTAAAAAAATTCGAATTTACTGTAACCCAGAATCCAATGACTATCGGAAGGTTTTCCATTGCAGATTATAGCGATTGCAAAATATTACGGTAAAGAATCAAATTCAAAGAGATGAGTACCGATTTCACTCTTGCCGACTCAAGGACGAAGTGATGTAATTCGCTTCATAGCTTTCGCGCGCACAGAGATTGCTTCCAGTACACATGCGCGTGGAGATGACGGATTCGTTTCAAAAGTAAAGAAATTGAATATGCAATTTGAACGCCTTTTATTTAACCGATTGGAACGAAATTTGGGCACAGATCTATAATTAATGTTAGCATCCGTGATACCAAGTTTTATTTATATAAGCCAAAGGGCTTATGATAGATAATTTTTACAAGTATGCGATTATACAGACCGACAGGCAGTCAACCCTTTGTCGGATTTGGCCCAAAATTTTATACGGACCTACATTCATGATGATAAAACTGTGTACCAAATTTTATCCATCTAGCTATTCAAGTTTTTGAGTTATAGTGTTCGCATGACTTCGGACATACAGACTTTCCGTAGACAGATTTTGTCCAAAATTTGATAGAAACCTACAAATTTTGTGCAAAGATCACATACCAAATTTCATCCCCGTAGCTCTAATAGTTATCGTGTTCACAGACACACAGACATAATTTCAAAATTGTGTTTTTCGGACTCGGGGATGTCTAAAACGTGGAGATTCGTCAAAATCTCGAGTTCGAATTTTTTTGAAGATTACTATACTTTCTCTTTGTATATTTCGTATACGAGAAAGTAAAAATAGAGGTATAGGGGCCATTAGGCAGTTACCAACTTTGCTTATTTGGTAATCCTGCCCTTTAGAGGGCAACATGCGCCATTCGGAAAAGGTAACTTTCAAAAGCTATTTTCTCCGTTCGTGAATTTCGGACTTTCGTCACCATGATTCTCAACAAGCGATATGAGTGCTTTGAATGCTAATAAGAAATGAATCTTCTGTATTCCGATGGTGAGCTTGACTTGCCATGTGTTACGATACATCGTTTTCACATTTTTGAAAGTTTTTGACGATATAAAAATTGCAGAACACTAAAGAGCCGTGAGCTAATTTCAAGGCATTAACACAATCGTCAGTTATGATTTTCAGCTACTGATGCTCAAAATTCAGTATCTACCCTAATAACATGAATAATTATTCTTCTGAGAACTTTTTGGAGTGCAAAGGAGCAGGACTATCTTATCCAACGGGCAAAAGCCCACGGACGCTATTGATCCAAAGACGCCTAAAAATTTACAATACTGATTTTATTTTAATTTTGAACCAAAATATGTATTTAAAAGAAATTTTAACATGTTAAAAGTAAAGATATAATTAGAGGGTGTAATTAGACAGTCATCGATTTTGTAATGTTGCATAAACATGTACATATCATTTCAAAATATATTCATACATAGACGGTCAGTGAAAAAAAATCCTAAATTATTCGTGTAATAGAAATTGCCTACAATATGAAAGCTGATTTGTAAATTCCTGTTTTGAAAAGACGCTGCTTCGCGAAATTATAAAGCGTTAATTAAGGAATAGGTTACTTTATTTATTTTTTGCTCCTCAATTATTATTTTAGGTATTTTCATTGGTTCACAGCCTCTCAAATTCCTAGTTACGTTTCTGAATAGGGGCCAAATTATTCTAGTCCAGGGCGCTAACATTTTTTAAGACTGCCCTGCAAAGGAGAAATATATCAATTGAAAAATGCTTCTGTTATGATCTGC
>BGPR01002328.1:19741-42985 GCA_013235015.1 Araneus ventricosus
TTTATCCATCTAGCTATTCAAGTTTTTGAGTTATAGTGTTCGCATGATCGCGGAGAGACAGACAGACTTCCCGTAGACGGATTTTGTCCAAAATTTGATAGAAACCTACAAATTTTGGGTCAATCTCGCATACCAAATTTCATCCCTGTATCTCTAATAGTTTTCGAGTTATCGTGTTCATAGACAGACAGACGTGATTCCAAAATTGTGTTTGTCGGATTCATGGAGGTCTAAAACGTGGAGATTCGTCAAAATCTCGAGTTCGAATTTTTTGACGATTACAATACTTTCTCTTTGTATACTTCGTATACGCGAAAATAAAAAAACACGTTAATAACCGCTAAAGATCGATTCACGTAAATAATCGCCAAGGCGAGACCTTTTGGCAACTATATATTTTTTTTCCTTTAAGCCTCCCCAAGAAGGTCATTAATTTTAGAATGCTAAAATCAAAATGAAGAGGTATTAACAATATTAATTACGATACTGTTTGCCTGTGCCTGTCAGGCGCATTGCGTTTAAGTCGCCGGTGCGAATATTGTAACCTACAAAGAGTTTTGAATTCGTTTTACACTCGAAACATTTCAGAACTACGTACTGTTATTAGACACAAAATATTATTAGATGTTCGTGGCTTAACCGAAAAAATCGTTATCCGAAATAGTCCCCCTCCTAATTCGGTTAACCGGGGTTGTTCTGTACTTTATAACGCCAAATATAACGGGAACCGTCAAAAAATACTATTACCAGTACCCTATCTACACTTGCTGCGCCACTGAACGTAAAGGAAATTATTTTTTTATTTCGCACATGTAGAAGGAATTACCACGTGCTGACATCTTTTTCGCTGCAAACTTTACTGTACATTCTTTAATAGACATGCAGGTGCGTTATGTAACAGAAGGAACGATTAGAAAATTATGTACTCAATTTTGTAACATGCAGAATAAAAATGATTTTGTTTAGTTCTTATCGGAAAAAAATATGCCTTTGAGTCAACGGATAGAAATCCTTTCAAGATACAGAGTATAGGCATGATCCATCACCTTGAGAGTGATATATTTAGAAAATGCATTCTTATTCATAACATTGCAAATTATGTAATGTTCTTTAATGAGAATAGAGAAATAAATCATATATTAACACATAAGGTGGAAAAACACCATTCATTTCTTATTTAAAAAATTGCTTTCAACGAAGATTTGCTTCTGGTTCCAATTCGCTTCTTCTCCCGAGGAATGCATCCTCTAACTGTCCTAACAGAGATCTAAGCCAGAGATTTGTATAAACTCCTAGCTATGATCGTCATGGTGATCTGAAAGAGAATTAAACAAATCATAGTATTGAAGAATTCAAATTTTTGAAGCTTTTTATTTCCATATAGCGGGGAAATTATCCCTCCACTTAAGTTCCAATATCTTCTAAATGGAAATGAATCCAAAAACTATTTATGATATGAATACAAATAATCTGATATTTAATTCTGATCGCCTATACCTTCTTGTGTATCTATAAATTACCCTTTAAACCACGGACATTTTTTTTTTTTTACTTTTTCTGCATAGAATGGCAGCGTATTTTTAATCTCTATTTATTATGCAAGGCCTGGTAATAAGTAGAAATAATTTTGAATAGAGTCAAAATTATTAATAAGTCGAACAGATCCAAATACATTTGCTATTTATAATACAACTAGAAAATCACCCGTCTTGGTATGACAGGTGCAAATTGCCTCTTCATTCGAGAGATTTCCCGTCAAATCTGACGTGTTTAAATAGATATATATATATGCGAGAGAAATGTTTAACATTGATTGAAAACAAATAAAATAAACATGCGTTTTATGACAGGAAATATTTTTTTATATACATATTTCTTTATTCAAAAATCCTCTTGTAAACAACATTCCGTGTGAAGTATTTTTCGTTGTTTAACAATTTTCCTTGTACTTCAGATGTCTAATCAAAAAATCTTAAAATCAACATTTTTTCCAAGATCATTACAAGTGGCTCCACCATTATTGAATCCATATTTAATTAAATTAATTGATTAACTGATAATTATCTTCTGAAAACATTAAAAAAGTGTATTGTACACTGTTTTAATGCACTATTTTATGCATTTGCGTATAGTGTATTGCACACTATTTTTGTACAAAAGCGAGTAGAAAATTTGAAAATTTTAGCTTATTAAGAAGTGAGTGAAAAATTGCTTACAAATTCCCGCAAGTCAAGTTAAATAAAAGTTATAAAATCATTATAATTTAGATAATTAAAATCAGTATAATTATCTTTTTATGCAGAGAACAATTTAATACAATCCGTTTTTGACAAGTATCTTTCTCTATAAAACCTCCACATAAAATGTGAATGAAATTTTTTTCCCATAGAAACATTACAAAAATTCAAAGTTAATATTTACTAGTGTATACAAAATTAGTAATGTATACAAAGTATTACAAAAATACGAAAAATAAAATATTTCATCATTGTGGGATTTACATACAAAAAGACGGTGATCTTCCTGATTGTTATCGATTTCAGCTATTCTAATTGCAAAAATCAGCAATGCGGTCTGAAATTTTTTTTATTCCTTACCCAAGTCAACAAACATACGACAGCGAATCCACCGACTCCAAAGAACACAGTATGTCCTAAATAATTGGTTATACTTTCCAGACATCCCACTGTATATAGAGTCAGATCTGATGGGTAGATGTATTTGGAATGATAACTGCTGTCTTCGATTCTTTTGTCCACGCATGGCCGGAAGACATCCATTCTACAACAGCTGAAAGGTACATCTTTCCCAAAATACAGATTTCCTCTCATATTTCTGCAAAAGAAATCAATCAGTCAAAAAATTCGCGATGAAACATGGTTTATTTTTAAATTGTCATATTACTCTCATGCCCATAAATTGAGGATATTTGAGACTCGCAGAAAACAATTGCTTTAGAGCAAAAAATTCTAATGAAATAAAAAAATATGTCTTCTGGAATAACATGCTTGTTTTTCAAACTAAAATAAACCACAAGTCTGAAACGAAAGTACTTCGTAAGTGACAGAGCAGGTGGTGGTGTGTATAAAAGTAATCGTTGCTGTGATGTAGTATAGTTCAAAAGCCTGTGAGACTGAGATAGTAGATGAGATAACCATAGACGAGTAGCTATTATTCAGAGGACCCATATGGACGATTTATTAGGTAGCATCTGTTGGTTAGAATGTGACCGGACCTAGAGAGAAGTATATTAGGAACTAAGAATTGCACAGAGTGTCATATCTAGGCTATAGCAGCTGTTCCAGGTGGATAAACTGTTCCAGATAGTAAACGCCTCACTACAGGTCGGGTTACAGTGACGCAAGGCGGCAGGTATTGGGCAGTAATTGCCAAAAAGAAACACGTGAAACATGTATCCATGGGTACCACAGTTTCGAGATCAGGTCTGGGTCTGCTAGCTGTGTTCCATTCACGGCAGCTGACTGCCGGGGTTGCCATTAACTTAGTGCAGATAACATGTTAGCTGAACACCAAAACAATGGGCCTTTGTATTGCTTTCTGACGAATCCAGGTTTTCCCTGCAATCTGACTCATTTCGTATATTCATATGGAGAGCAGCAAGAAGTTATTACAACCAAGAAAATGTCATTAAGTTTCACCATTACTCTGTGGCGCTGGACTGCTGGTTTGGGGTGGCATTATCCTGTTTTCTCGAACAGATCTCCAATTGCAATGCGGAACCATGACAGGCCAGATTTATTGCGATATCATTCTGCAACACGCTCGTCTGTTCAGAGGTGCAATGGGCGCAGATTTTGTGCTTGTGGATGACGACGCCCGTCCTCACCGTGCAACCATCGTAGACGAATGCCTTGCAGAAGAGGATATCACACTTTTGGAGTGGCCGTCTTTCTCTCCCGATCTGAACCCCGCTGGGCATATATGTGATATGCTCGGGCGACGGGTTGCAGCAAGTCATGCATCCCCTAGATATATTTCATTTCGAATTCACTTCGGATAATAATGATTGAATAGTGGGATGGCCTAACGCAAGAACAGTTGGATAATTCAGCATACCCAAACCTCGCACTGACTGTCTTGCAGAAAACGACAAGCATACAGACTATTAACCTTCATAAAAACCATTTGCTGTCAGCTTTTCAAGACGAGAGATGCATTCTCCCTTTATTCCAGAGAACATTTCCCTTGCTTTATTGGACACTGTGGTACATGTACCGAATTTTTTGTTCTGTAACTTCTATGAATGGAATAGGCTTTATGTTTATATACCAACTTTTTTAGCTTAAATTCGGAAAAACTCTCTTTATCTATTAATTTATAGACATGAAAGTAAATCATTTTTATCTGAGGATTTATAACTTGACAAAAGTTAGAAAAGTTTACAGTTAATTAAGGTTAACGATTACATAGTATCAAATCCAACATAATCGCATGGTCTTTTTAAGTTTTTGAATTCAGAAAACAGAATTAAAGTTTAAATAATTACTTATGAACAACATTGAAAATTTGGCAAATCTATTCGTTGATGTAAACTTACTGTGAATACGAAAGGAATCAGAAAAACGTTAGGATGTTTGATTTTATAAGCAATCTAGTAGGCATTGACTCTTCCAGAATTTTGTATTATAGTGAGATTGAAAGATTATAACTAGGCGATGATATGGTATGAGAATTTTTAAATCCACTGATAATATTTCGAACATTCTTTGATCAAAAATGCATATTGTTTTGTTAAAAGGGGATCTTTCAATAAATAGCCAGCGAAAAGTTACCACGAGACACTGATGCTTAGGAGAACACTAACGAAGTATGGAAGGATCAGTTACGACCCCAGGAAACAAATTAATACAAGAATGAGACGTCAGATGCGTGTAGTTGGCTGATGTAAGCAGAAAAAGAACGATCAACTGGATCCAAACAAGTTATTACACTTCTAGCAAGCTTCGAACGATGAGCAGGAGTGAAAGCTCAGAATATTAAGAGGAATTTAACGTGGATGTCTGTCGTTGCATCGAAGAAAAAAAATCGAAATGAGCAGGGGAAGCATTCTGCTTGTATTTCTCCTCCGTCATAATTCTCGCTTATACGATGCCAATTAAAGTGGGATGTCCTCAATCATGTCTTTACAGTTCGGACCTTTCATCATGAGATTTTACAATGTTTGGTGAAGTGAAGGAAGCTTCGAGAGGACAACAATTTTAGTCAAATGCTGACGTGAAGAAGATGATGAACAATGAATTCAAAATTAAATTGGCGATGTGTATCTTAAGTGTACATGAATTGACACCATCAAATATTTTTAAAACAAAGAACTGGAATGACAATACTAATAGTTCTTTGAGTAGCAGACTTCGAGTACAAAAAAAATCTAAGACATGCTCTTCATCACAGTCAAGGGCTCAAAAGATGTAGTCATTTTTTTTTTTTTGAATGAGAATTATTTACACAAGTCTCTGCAGTATTCAAAAAATTACAAATAAATGGCACGCCATTAGCAAAATGATTAAAATGGAACGTTAAAACAATTAAAACGACCACCATCTTGAAACGGAATCAAAAAATAATAATTCTTACACATACGTCGTTTTTAATGACTTCAAGGAACCTTCACTCCAAATTAGAAGAAAATCGAACAGTGCGTTTGGTCTTGACAACGTAACAAACAAATTTGCAGACAAATAGACGAAATGCCCAAAGGTCGAGTTGAAACAGAACCTCGTTTCGCTCGGTCAATAATTTAACCAGCGAGAATGGTCTCCCCAAAACTTTCTTGCATCCGCCCTAATGCGAGTGGGGAAAAAATACACAGAGCGGTAGTAACATGGACGATTCCCTAACACTACGTGGGGTAAAAGCGCGAATCGTTTCCGCCTTTTTTTGCGTCGTACAATGGCGAAGAAACCGAATATGCAATTTGAACGCCTTTTTTTTCAAACTGATTGAAACGAAAATTAGGCACGGATCTACAATTAATGTTAGCAGACCTCGTACCAATTTTTATTTATCTAAGTCAGGGGTTCTCAACCTTTTTTCCCTCGCGTACCCCTTGAATATTGATTTTCTGCACGAAATATCGCTTAAATAGGGTTCTCAAACTTTTCCCTCGCGTATCGCTTGAATATTGATTTTCTGCAATGAAATATCGCCAAATCAGGGTTCTCAACCTTTTCCCTCGCGTACCCCTTGAATATTGATTTTCTGCACGAAATATCGCTTAAATCAGGGTTCTCAAACTTTTTTCCCTCAGTACTCTTGAAATTGATTTTGTTTCCGCGTAAATCTACTCATCTCAACTCCCCCATCATCATCCATCCATCTATCTATGCAGAGAAGTTTTATCAATAATGTTAAGGTTAGCTTAAGTAATCTTAAAAGTGAAATGAATCCAATTAAAAACATTTATAGGACTTATTTTTGATTTTGGTAGACTTGCTTTTTATTTTACATTTTATTGCATTTTTACAATAGTACTAATTCAAAGCCAAAACAGCTGAAATCAATTTTGTAATAACTTCGCATTAACTTGTAAGGGTGGCTAAAAATTACATTCTCTAATAATAAACTTTTCAAATGGTATAGTTATTAAATAGCAAGTATTAATTTCGAGAACAAAATTCTATAACTTTTTAAATTCCTTATGTTTTTCTAGTTTCCGCCATTAACAACTTTGATTTCGCGTACCCCCAAATGGTCCTTCACGTACCCCCAGCGGTACGCGTACCACAGGTTGGGAACCTCTGATTTAAGTCATAGGGTTATCGTGTTAACAACTATGTGATTATACAGACCAACAGACAGTCAACCCTTTGACGCATTTGGTCCAAAATTTGAAACGGACCTACATTCTTGATGATAAAACTGTGTACCAAATTTTATCTATCTAGCTATTTAAGTTTTTGAGTTATCGTGTTCACATGAACACGGACAGACAGACTTCCCGTGGACGGATTTTGCCCAAAATTTGATAGAAATCTATAAATTATGTGAAAAGATCACATACCAAATTTCATCCCTTTAGCTTTAATAATTTTCGAGTTATCGTGTTCACAGTCAGACAGACATGATTACAAAATTGTGTTTTTTCGGATTCATGGAGGTCTAAAACGTGGAGATTCATCAAAATTTCGAGTTCGAATTTTTCGACGATTACAATACTTGCTCTCGAGAAATCAAAAACTTACCTGGCTACTCCAGGATGTCTTGCGTCAAGGTATTGAACATCAATCCACGATATGTTGTACCAAGTCTTGTAACTGTGAACACCGCAGCATTTATAATCCATTTGAAGTCGATCAATTTCCGATTTTATTTCTGAACTTTGCCCGTATTTTTCCATTCCGGCTTTCAAGCCTTGCCCAAGACCGTGTCGTAAGAAGTAAATTTCGACAAAGCAAGCAAATGCGGCGGCAAGAATGGCAAAAACTGTGATAGTAGCCGCTGTCCAGTACATATGAAAGAAAAATGCTGCGGATTTCGCATCAGATGCGTCTTCCACAACGCGACCGCCAACAGCAGCTTTTATTCCCAGAAAACTGACCAAGATCATTACCAGTCCAGACACGAGAAAACTTAAAGGAACAGCCTTCGGATGATAATATTCTTGCAGGAAATGAATTTTCTTGTCCAGGGTAGTCTTGACGTACCAGCTAAGCAACATAAATATCACTCCGCAGTTGAGAGAGAAAAAATTCCCAACTATCAAAATAAAAATGAAAATTTGTCTTAAATTATCCGATACTGTAAATGACAGCATGCAATTATTAGCCGAGATAGAAAGTATCTGTCAGATTCCGACTATAGTTACATCTTCATGTCATTTCGTTTCATTCAAATATCCTTAATAAATAAGTATAAACTAAATAATAGGCTATTGTGAAAAATTGGAATCATTAACAGCCTTTTCCATTTGTGAGAGATGAAAGTATGGTGTTTACTCTTTACGTTCAGTAAACAGGATATTTCCAACAATGAAAAGCATTTCATCTCAAGAATGAAAAACAGCTCACGGAAACTTTAAAACAGTCTTGTTATTTTCAACAGATGCCTCTTTCATCTCACTGTTACTGCAAATTAGCTCTTTTTAACCCTCTCACACCGAGCGAGGCGGTCCCGGGCAGTCTAAAAATTCCCCCTTAACAGCAACGAAGGTTGGGAGAGTCCAACCAAGGCGGTTGGCTTTTTTTGAGGGGAAGCGAGGTTCTGAATTCGCTTCGGAGATAAGCGCTGTAGGGGGTTCAATTATCCTAACCAATCACAGCCCATTTCCCTGCGCCTTAAGGGAAGGTTATATCAGGGGGTGAGGTTGAGGGGTAAATGACCACCCAGGTTGGGAGAGTCCAATTCATGTCGCTTCATCACAAAAAGACCCGGTATTAAAGGGGCTAGAAGAAAAAAGTCGCCTCGGGATTAAAGAGTTAAAGTCTGCGTGTGTTAACCAATGGAAATGTTCTCCCCTCGACTTCATCGCATACTTCGATAATACGGGGAGTTTCATGTTTAAATCCCTCTAGCTATTTGCGTTATCGCTTTCACATACACACGAAGAGACAGACCGACACACAAATGTTGAAGGTTAATTCAGACGTAGGGGGCCAAACGCCCACCCGCTAGTGTGATGCGGAAATTTGGAGAGGGGGTTCCAGCTCATTTGTCGTCTCGTCATCTGACCGCGGTTCAAAATTACGAGGCCCGTCGCAAAATAGCCCTCGTATTGCTTCAAAACGCAGTGGCGGCGATTGGATGGAAAAGGAGAGGGAGCAAAAATGTATAGGCATCCAAATACACCCAGGAGTATAGGGGTAGACAATGAAATTTAAAAATTTAGTTACAAAATTAGCTAGTTCTCCCGGACACTATTGCTTTTTTATAATTCCTAGTTTTAGGAAGTTGAAATGAAATAAAAATTTAATTTTTCAAGCAAAAAGTAGGGAGACAACCGCCCCCCCCCCCAGACTCGACGCCACTGTCAAAACGGAACATTAATATAACTAAATTGAAGCTGTACATTCAGGAGGGGAGTGCTCCAGTCCATTTGGAACGCATAACTCCACATCTTTCCAATTTTCATCCATTAGATGGGTCATTCATGGAAGCTCCATGCAAACCATACAACCGGTCACTTCAATTCCATAGGGCTACTGTGCCTATCCCTCCTCCCGCTTTTCAGAACGGAATCCCCGCCCCGCTTTTCCGAGAAAGCTTCACTTCCCCCCCTTTTCGTGTTTTCGCTTTTGTGAGAGAGCCTCGCTACCCATTCCTCACGATCGTATTTCAGTTTTCTGACCCAGCGCGCCGAATGGAAAACGGGACCGGATGAAAATCCAAACATTCGGACGCCAATTCTCATCGGATTTTGGCAATGACGATGGGTGTTGGCGCGACGCGCTGCAAATGGTGTGGAGCGAAGCGAGCGTGAATGACCAGCTTAACGCTTAAAAGGCCGATTTTTAAGAAATTGATATAAAAAATATTTTTTGACTTTCATTTCTTGAATAAAACATGGAAAAATACTTTTAAAAATCCTATTTTGCTTTAAGGCTGAAAAACAGTTTGTTACCGACTGAAAACACCGGGCTTTATTTCAGCAACAGAAAAAAAAAAAAATCCTTGATAAAATTCTATGATATTAAACACAGAAGAATTTTAGTAAATAATAATACGGATAAGGAATTCATATATTTTTTTTTTATCAGCACGCAGGCTACCACTATATGTTTTAAATTGATTTAATAAAAATTTCAATGTGTGTCCTATTGGAAACAACAGACATTTGAGCTTCAGACTTATTCTCGAGATTTTAAAAGACAAAATTGGGTATCTAGCTTACAGGCAACACTGGGCATTTAAAGTTCAGACTTATTCTCAAAATTTTAAAAGACAATATTGGATATCTAGCTTACAGGCAACACTAGGCATTTAAGGGTTAAAACCGAAACAGAGTCAACCTGCTGATGGGATTAGTCCAAAATTTAATATAATTCCGGTGATAAAACCATTTGTCACATTTCATTTATCTAGCTTGCTGCGATTTTGATTTACCGTGTTCACATGCACAGGATGGAAAGACAGACTTCCCATTGACGGATTTCATTCAAAATTTGGTACATATCTAAAATTTTAGAGTAACGATCACCCTCCAAATTTGATTTGCACAGTTTATTTCATTTTAGAGTTACCGTGTTCGCAGACAGACATAATTCCCAAAAAGCTTTTTTTCGGACTCGGGAATGTCCAAAACATGAAAATTCCTCGAAATCTCAAGGTCGAATTTTTGTCGCTACTTCCGCTTCATAATGTTTACTTTTATACATCGCTTTGCACACAAGAAAGTAAAAATGCATATGCTGTAAAATAAAATAATTGCAAAATGTAAATTGAAAAGAAACTAAAGTCTTAAGCGGGAGCACCAGTAATATACTCCACTGTTTTTAGAACACAGCCAAACCCCTTGGTCAATGCAAGAAACTGATGAAAATTGGTGTAGACTGAGGAAAAAGTTGGAATTCCATCCGATCTGGAATTTCAATTGGCCCACTAGGCCAGGGGTTCCCAACTTCTTTTCCCTTGTGTACCCCTTGATTATTCTTTTTGTTTTCACGTACCCCCTACTATCATATCCAACTCCCCCCTCTGTCTATACAAAGAAGTTTTAATCAATAATCATTAGTGAAACAAAAAGATGCCTTTTGTTTATTTATTGTTATTAATAATAATTAGCTGCCTTCGGCAACCAGCTGTTTGACCGTAATAATTAATAGCCTGTGGCTATGCTCCCAACTTGGCGGTTGAAGAGGCTTAGGGACTATGTCGAAATCGGTCCAATGGTTGGGGCTGGGGAATTCTCTCATAGGTTTTCCTCATAGAGAATACATAGTGGAGTGGTGTTTTTTCGATTTCTCACAAAACTGGAGGAGGGGAGCAGGTGACCATTCATGACATATTTAGACCATTTATGACATTTTAACCATTGATGACATATTATTTTGATTTCATATGCTTCCATAAAGAAAAATTGTTGAAATCGGTCCAGTGGCTGGGAGACTGTTCCTCTAGTTTTGCCAATTATTTTAAATATATAGATTGCTATCTCTGTATTTTTGAACTCAAAGGGAAAATTTGAGTTCCTTTTTATGTATTAAGTTGACTAAGAATTTCTTTCCCCATAAAATCACAAACAGTAAAATTTTGTGAGAATTTGAAAATAATGATCAAAGGCTTCAATAACAACTCATATTCAAAACTGACAAAGGTTTATTGAAACTGAAATTTTAAAACACAAAAGAAACTATAAATATTTCAACAACGTTGTTCTTAAAATGTAATAATGATTTTGTTATCATTTATTACAATTGAAGTTGCACTATAATTTTACTAAAAAAATTCAACTAACAAAGAAAGTAAATAAAATTTATCGGTCATTCTTTTAAAAAACAATTATGTCAGCTGCTAAGAAGAGTTTCATAAAAGAAAATTCACGCAAAAAAAACAAGCGTGAAAACAATAAACAAATTTAACTATTTTTTTCCCCAAGAATATTATTTTGAGCAATAAGAACACACAAAATGAAGTTATGAGTAAAAAAATAAATTACACTAGAAGATAATGTTAAAATGGATAAAATAAAAACTAAAAGCACTTGTACAACAACTATTAAAATTAACACACATGCAGCAATGAACACACTGATAAGTGACAAATAAAATAGCAAAACAACTATTAAAACAACACATATGCAGCAGTGAACACACTGATAAGCAAAAAATAAAATAGCAAATGATTTCTACTTTTAAAAACTTTTTATCTGTGGCATGGAACATATAAAAACTTTTCACTATACAAAAGACATTGCACTGAGACACACAAACATGTACAAACAACAAAGTATAATATATTCATATTTTCCGAAAGGTCAAAGAAGAACTAAATAAATTTTCATTTAATTAATTTGATTTAAGTCGAGTAGTTTATTGCCTTAGCATATATCTAAGAATAATTATAATCTACTAAAAACTTATTTGCTGCAAATAAAATAACTTTAAACATATCCCATTAAAATTTTTACAATAACTATTTTTTACCCTGAATTTTAAGTTCTCAAATTTTCAAACACATATTTTATTCCTAAAGCATTATTGTATTTATATACTTTAGTAATATGTAGCATGCTAAGCCTTCAAAACTTCAAATCAAGCAGCCAATTCCCCTCACTAAATTAGTATTCCATTCACAAAAAAATAAAAATAAAAAAAAAGGAATTATTATTTTACTTTAACTTGGTGATAACTTTTTAATGCAAAATTCAGAAATAAATTTAAATCACTATGAAAACAAATATCTGGAATTAAATAAATTGATATCAAATTAGCCTAGAATTGGTTCTTAAAACAAAGAATGGAATTGTACCATCTAGAAATGCAAGTTCATTTTCATTTACAAAAGAAAATGAACTGATTTTACTCCAATACGCAACAAAGATGGTTAATCACAACAGTTGAACAGAGCTGGATTAACTACATTAGTACCATTCAAAGTTCTAAAAGTGAACAAGATAAATCATACAGATACTTTTAAAAGATTTTTTTTTAATTCAAAGGTTTATTAAAACCCACAATGATTTTATTTTTTGATTTTTGTTTCTTTTTTACTAATTTAATTATTTTAAACAGACTAACACTTTCTCATGTACTAAATCACAGTTGAGTTATGTAAAAAAAGATTCAATATCAAATTCCATTCCATTCAATGAATAATTTGAAACTTTGCAAAATATACATATCTACAATCTGTTACATTTTTGTAATAAACAATCCAACAGTAAAATACTATTTACAGAATGAAATTTGATAATAAATCTGAATAAATTAATGATTATCATATATATTTTTTTTAAATTTTCAAATTCCAAAATTTGGCCAATGACAAAGCACAAAGTTTAGCAGACTTCTTTTACTTTTCATTAATCACAAAAAGATTAAAAACTACATTCAAACAAAGTTCAAGAATTTCTCTCTTTGGTTATGAAAGTCATTTAATTAAAAATCTTGTTACAACAAAAAAAGATATTAAAATCATCATCATGGACTAAAACTCTAAAATACTTCACCGAGCCTCATTTAATGCTCCTAAAACGTACTGCATATCAGAAATAAGTACATATATTACACCAAGTCCAAAACCGAAGGATTAACACCAATTAGATAGGCTTGTGGTAACAATGATTAACAGAAACTTTTTTATATAAGTAGCATAATAAAAAACCTGCATACTTAGAAATATTCTAATTGTTTTTACACATACCCCTATCATTCACAAGATTTTATTTCTGATCTTCTTAATATATCTGCTAATGTTCGAATGTCATTCTGCAGACTCCACATTTATTTTGGGTCTTAAACAGCACATTTATAGTAATCTTTTCAATGTGAAAAACAAACTAAAGTGTCTGTTATGTTTCAAACATAATATCTAGGTTCAATTTGATTAAATTAATGTTCCGATTTAAAACTAGACGGGGGCTGTTTTAGGGCATATATTGTAATTTTGAACTGAGGTCAGATGGTAAGGACACACACAGCATTCTATTCTCCAAATTTCCATGCCTCACTAATGAAGGACCATTCTCTCACAATGACAGTTTAGTTTAATTATAGTAATGTCCTATTTTAAAGCAACATGAGGGCTATTTTGGGACGGACCTCATAATGTTGAACTGCAGTCAGACGACGATGTCACCCGAGCTGGCACCCCCTCTCCAAAATCCCACATCAGTACCTTACTTACACCCAATTGAGTAGGACAGGGCAGACAGAGTGTTCTGCACCACACCAGTGGGAGGACCTCATGATGACAGATTTAACATATATAATGCCCATAAATACAGTGGATATTTGGTAGCATTAGTTTCCAAATATGCAATCCTTCAGTCTGGAAGCCAACTTAACAACCAGGCCATTGCAGTCTACTAAAAATTCTCCAGTACTATTCTGTTAGTGATGTTAGATACAAAACCTGCCAAATCTTGGTGATAACCCCCTAATAGCACCCAACCACTAACAGAACCTAAATGCCAACATTTAAATTTGGAGATGATTGAGGCTGAACTTAGGGAATAGTATCTAATCTCCCTTATCTAAGAAAATTTCATATAAAAATTAACAACCACAGTAGCAAGCAGGTACTGTATGATATTCATGACATCATACAGTATTGTGTAACACTGTAAACACCTACTGTTATTTGGATTAGAAAATACACAAGAACAATAGACATCTAAACGGCAGTAATGCGGTTCTTAACTTGTTCAAATGCCTCTTAAAGAATGCTTCTAAATATTCAATGTGATAAACTATTATTCACTGTTAAAAAAGACACAGTTTCCAATTTTGATAACAAAAAATATTCTACATACAGTGGCATGTGCGAGATGCTACCATTTCCATACCAAACCCTGAATAGTCTTTATATGGGTAATTTCTCATTCTTAAAGAGGTTATGGGATTCTTACATTATTGCTCCAAAAGTTTGAGGGTGTTTTTATAGATATTGTGAAACCTGTAAAGATACCTGACAATGAATTTAACTTCCTGTCTACATTACGAAACACAATGCTCTTTATTTAATAGAGGAAAATGTAACCCATCCTTGGGTTTTGGACCCTAGTGAACTGTTTCTAAATCAGGAATCACCAGTAAAATCCTGACTTTCTGATTTCAGCAACTCTTCCTTAAATTACACAACAAGAGAAAAGACTACAAGAACAAAATATAACAATATTAAAAATAACTCACCGCCAATATTATATAATGTATATAAAAAATTAACATGCTTAATCCTTTGAACTTTTCAAAACATTTATACACATACAGAAATAACTTTGATTAATATATTATATTTGGAGGGAACAATTTATGCACAACAAAGCATATTTTCCTTCTATAAATATTTATAAATATGCATTTATGCATTTTCATTTAAAAACCTCCTCAAATATACATTAATTTAAACAGCAGGTACAAAATTCACTTTATCAAATTTGTCTCAAATAAATAAAAATGTATAATTTTACATATGAACTGTAGTATATGTGGAAGTAGTTTGCCCTGGGTCAACTGACACAAAGGTTTGCAAAGTCTCCAGAGTGAGGTTCTGGTTACTAGGCACTTGTATTGTTCCATCAGGATTTTGTACAATAATTAGATTTCCAGACAAACAATTCTGAACAAGTTGTTCATTCACAGACTTTTCTGAACTATCAACCGGTGACCAAACACCAATCAACTGACCATCAGGTAAAACAAAGTGTCTTAAAATTTGGGAAGAGTCTGAGGTTTTTGTCGATTCAGGAGCAATGTCACTTGGTGCAATCTAAAAAAAAAAAAAAAATTACTGAAAGTACTCAAAACTAGAACACAGTTCACAATTCCTACAAAAAAAGTTTTTTAAATACTCAGAAAAAAATTAAGATATGGATGATTAAATATTTACATTAATATACATGATAGAATTAATCAATCCATTAAGAACAATTGTTTTGGATCAAAGGGAACATGTTCAGCAAAAATACTGGAGGTCTATATATCACAAAAATAAAGTTCATTATTCGTGACAATCTTGCTATTTCAATAATTAAATTTTTTGCATCTCAAAATAAATTTAATTCCATACAGTATCTGAAAATAAATTAGAACTATACCACAAATATGACCTAACAATGAATTTTGTACACTGAAAGTAGGATATAAAACGTTCCAACATACCAAAATGAAGCATAGTGAAAAATTATTTTAAAAAAAAGCATCAATAGTTGATAAACTATACATATCGTAAGTGTTTCTTGGAACATCCAACTAGAGCGAATCACTTCATATATTTTCCCTTTAATTTTTTACAGTGACACTTTTAAATATCTAGTTGACATAGCCTTTTATAACAAACATGTTTAACATTCCAAAATCATATGCATAATCAAAATATGCATTGCTTCCTTTTGTTTCGCTATTGCTGAAGAATTTTGAAATGAGTTTCATTGCCAAAAGTTCTACAAACAGGAATACTACATTTCATTTGTAGGCAAAAACTGGCACATTTTCCATGGGAATATTCTGTCAGCCCAGCCCAAGTAATATCTACAAAAGGTGCTGTGTTTGTTATAAACCAAAAATTACGAAAAAGACTACCTGGCAGTGCAAACAATGTTAAGTATGACTGCACTTATCTACTTCTTTGAAAAATGCCACACATAAATTATTAGTAATTTCCTTTATGCTATACATTGATTTCTATTTATATTAGTTTTATATTCCAATTACCTAATGTCCTCAAAATATTATGCACGTCACTGAAATAAATTATTCTTACCAGTGGCGAATCCAGGATTTGGGTATAGAGGGGGGGCTGAGATCATAATAATTTTGTATCGTCATGACGAATGTCAAACCTCATAACTTATATAAGCCAAAACACTTTAACTTTAGAATTTACTCACCTGACAATAATAATCATACAGAATGCTACAGTACTTTCGATAATTTAATAAAAAACATAATAAAATAACTTGTCCAAAAAATGTTTTAGACAGAGTCAACACTACAAGTACAATGACTACAAAAATGGGGAAATTTCTTTCTTATATTTTATTTAAGAGTAGCTTTTGATGGCGCCATCTGTTGACAGTATACAGAACTGCATTTTGCATATACCAGGGATGAGATTGGCAAAAAAGCAAAAAGACTGAAATCATACTCGAGCAAAAAATCTGTACCATAATTTATATGCGAAAGAAGTAAAACATGCAACATGATGAAAATATTACACTATAATAATTAATAACTTAATTATTTATAATTCAGTACGTATAAATAAGAAAAAGAATATTAAATTATAATTAAATCATTCACATTAAAAGTTAACAAACAAGTTTAACACATCATCAGGGGCATCTTCAAATACAAAATTAAACATTAAAACATATTTACCACCCGTACATCACTGAGATGCAACAGAAGTCTGAGAAGAATTATATTTAATAACCTTTTGATAAAAGTTAGCTCAAAAAATAAATAAAAATAAGGACAAATAATTTCTTTTGCTTCCTGCAATTGTGTAAAGTGTATTAGCTCTTTATAAATTGTAATAATGTATCATATATTAGTATCTCTTTGTTTAATTACTGGCATAGTTGTCGGGACTACATTATCTCTAGAATGCCTAGGTAAATCATCGATTTTATTTTTTATTTTGAGAAGATTTTTTTGTCTTATTCTCTGCTTTTTTACTGCATTTGCACACATCTTTTTAGCTGCCTCTTTTGACAGGAGTTTTTTTTTTTTTAATCTAGTTTATTTATTTGTTTGTTTTTTTATTTCTTCATCTTGGTACACCATACAAGATGACCTGAAGTTTTCAACTAATTTTTTTTTCAAAATGTTCATGCAAAAAAAAATCTTTTTTTTTTTTTTTTGCAAAATATGCCACAGTTGTTTTGTTTTCTGCAAAAAGGCGATACTTAATACTTTGAATGGCACTGAATGTTGGAATGTTCATCCTTGTAGAGCTTGCAAATATAATGTTGATTCGTCAGTAGAAGATGAATCAGCTAGTTTCCTACCCGGTGGAGTTAAGCCGCACTATTGAGCATATTTTCCCAGAATTTTCTTTCGAAAATGTAAGATAGGAAAGTTTCTTTTCTTTGTGTAAAAGCGGAGTTTTCGGAAGAAAAAGCAAATTTTTGCAGGGGAAAAAAACGGAATTTTGAGAGAAAAAAATTTAAAACGGAATTTCTCCACAATAACAAAAAAAGCGGAAATTCGCGAAAAAGCGGAAGAATCTCATCCCTGATATACGCAGTAAAACATTATTTACTACAAATGCTCATATTTCCCGTAACATTAAAATTTTAATACAATGTTTCTTTTACGTATTGTAAGTATTGTATTTCAAGTATTCTGTAAGTTTCGTACAATTCAAAAGAAAACTCTGTATGTTATAATAAAAAAACATGCGGAATTTGAAATTTTCAATTTAATAACGATTTTTACTTATATTCTGATAAATATTTTTATTGTCTCATTTTGGGTCATAATGATACTCGTCGAGCTCTTTAAAATCACACCAGAATCAACCTCCTAGCTAAATGCGTTTCCTCGCTACACTTATTTATAACCTTACATAAAGCCAATTCATAACAATGACGAGCATGCTCCTACACTGGTACGACGACGTCACAAGCAAAACAAATACTATGCGACAAACTCTTACAGATATGATTTATCTGTTATGGGGTCAACCATTCTTTTTGTATTATTAGTCTCATAGTTATTAGCGATTCAAATCTGCTGGTATTTTGTCACACAAGAAAGTTCGACCAACTATTACTGTAATGAGCAGAAAGATGTTTTCATGTCCAAAAAAAAAAAAAAAAAAACTGCTGGATATAACACAACAAGGAGACTTGAGACTGAATCTAACTAAATTGGAACCTAACATAAAAATTCTTTGTAGCAAGCATCAAGTACCAGGATCTCAGTAAATTTAAATAATTATTAATAATTAAAACAATATAGAAAAATCTTTCATTAAAATTATTTCATACTCGAATTTCGGTTCTCCATTATAAGTTTTAAAAATTTATTTACTGTGTTTCTCAACAATCTAGTGATATCTTCCTAATACCTATCATTTAAATCTCTTCAGAGAACAGTTAAATTTTTGAATATTAAAAATAAAATGTATGTTACATAGGAAGACTTACACATAAGATTACACATAAGAATTTTAGAAAAACTTAATTGAGGCAGGACACAAAAAAGGTTTGGAAACACTGTATGCAGCTATTCATAGACTTTATAATTTCATACAAAAATTACATGGTATCCATAAGCTTTTGAAGTTATCTATGGACACTTAGTTGAGTCAAAATGACAACATGTTCCCAAAATAGCAAATGTCATCAAATTAGATAATAGAGAAAACTAAACAGTTAAGTGGTTAAAAATAATCAGAAAAAAAACATTTTAATTAAATACTCTTACCTCAAATTCCCTAGATTCTTCCAAAACATTGCTGTTGGTAGTGATGTCAGGTTGTAAACAAGTCTGTATTTCATTATCACTCACAATGGCTGCAGGATTTTGCACATCCGCCAAAGGCAAACAGTTAACAATGTTTTTAGACACCACATCTTGGACCTTTTGTGTATCAGTTATTTGGCTTTCATTAGAAATATGAGTATTATTTACATGGGATATATCAGGCAGAGAGGGATCGGTCGCTTGACTACTACACATGCCAGCACTCTCCTGCAAACCCTGATTGAGAATGTCAATATTTCCACCAAGATTTAGAGTTTGGAAAGTACTTTTTGCAGTTAAATTGCCGCAGTCAACTTGCCTGTTGTTCATGCACACAGTCTTATTAGACGAAATTTCATTTAAATTAAAATCTGGAGGTAGAGTAAAACCATTAATGGACATTCTTGTACTGTTTTTGACCAACACCTGTTGCTGGGATTCAGTTCCCAATAATTGTACTTTACGAATTTGTAAGTTATGTAACTGTTGAGCACCATTTGTGGTGAAGAGCATGTTCATTTTTTGTGACTTAGGAGAATTTACGGCACTGAGACAACCTGAGGACAAAGAGCTAGGTGTGACAGTGGTAGAACTGCTGAGATCAAACAAATTCTTTGATGCTAAGTCATTTTGAGAATCCACTGCAGTAAGAGCTGAACTGAAAATGTGGTTATTCTGTTTCTGAAAATCAGAATTCATAGGAAAAGTGACTTCAGACAGTGGCAAATCTAGATTACCACTCTCGTGAACTTCACTCAAAATCTGATCTGGTAATCCAGAGCTAATATCTTCCATATTTTGATCAATTCGTTTCCGTTTCGCATGAGGCTGGATAATTTCACCAGATTGGTTTAAGTCAGCACTTAAACTTTCACTAAATGCAGCATTTGAAATGGTAGTAGGTAATGGGTCATTTACAAAGTAAGCTCCTCTTTCTAATGATAATGCTTCAGCAATTTGTTTGCTAGAGATCTGTAGAAAAATAATTGAAAAGCTAAATGTAAGCATTATTCACAACCTTTTATAGAATAGAATTGAAGACTGGAAAAGGAAAACACATAAAGCACCAAAAAATTCCACATAAAAACATAGTAAATATCAAGTTTTTCAACCTGGGAAACAATGCAAGTCTTCCAACACACTCTACGTAGTTGAAAAATGCATAGATAGATGTTGCTAGTAACATAAGCATTGCAAGGCCTGAAACCTATTTTTCACTCTTCTGTAAAATTTGCAGTTAGGCACTTGCTACATTTTTGATTTCCAGTCTTCAATTATGGACAGTGCAAAATTTAAAAATGGATATTTATTTATTCTTCTAATTATCATACAAACTTTAAAAATTGTATGTATAACAAATGTTTACATTTTTCATTTATATTAGATTAAAAATAAGACAATTTCAACATTACACAGTAATGCAGTCTAAAGTTTGCTACTCTAAAAGGTTTTTTATAATGCACAGAAACTTTTAAACTAAATGAGGTCACCATTTTTTTTTTCACACCTTTTCCAAGTAGAAGCATCAGGAGCTGTTCCACTAGCAATTTGTACCGCAACCGTACCTATCCACTTATATATAATCGCTTAACAAGCAACATCACCTATCTTAATTTTTGGAAATTTCAAATAGGTAGAAAATTCTCAATTTTTGGCACCCAATTAACAAATAGTTCTTTTTTTTCATGTCTGGTAGGAACATGCAATGTTTTGTTTATATCAGAAGTTTAAACATTTCAGAAATATTCTTATTGGTTGCGAAAAATTAAGTATTTTCTTCCTCTATGAAATTTCAAAAAATTGAGATAGGTTGTGTTGCTTGTAAAGCGACGATATCAGTAATCTGTACCCAAATCTACTTATTGGACTTATGAAAAGTAGGTATGACACTATTATCCTGATCAAAGATCCTCTTCCAGAAGCACATAAAAGTCTTTTACCATCACTATGATTTAGAAGGTAGGGTGCATCATAAGCACATATAAATTTAAGACCGAGCCCATACGATCATGCGGGTTAGTCATTAGTTTATAATGCTGCTTCCTGATTAATTGTATGCAACAAATGATGAAAGAAATTATTTTCCTTGCTTCCAGAATCTCTACAGATCTATTTTTATCATTAGATGGCAGATACCATCCATCTATGAGTTGCAGTCGGCATTTAATCCATTGGTTACAAAAATATGTCTGGTTTTAAAGGGATAACAGACCCATTTTCTTTAAACTGTCCTTTTTTAGCTAAAAGGTTGCAAGATGGTTTACATCTTTCTACGACAAGACAGGGTGCGTAGTGAGAAATTGCTGTAAAAATTAAGCACATTTAAGGACTTTTTAAGCACCTTATCCCAAAAAATTAAGCACCTTTGCACATGCACGCATACGTAGACCCACATATTTTCTAAGTATAGGATGTTTTTTTTCTGTTTTATAATACGGCATAGTTTTTATTAAAAAATTTAAATATGTATATTTTTTAAGTTTAAAATATGTAATTTTTTTTATTTTAACATTTATTTCTGTATTTTCACAACGTCTTCTATTATAAAATAAAGAATGTCTTTTTGGTTTGACAAAAAAATAAAAATGATAATGCAAACTGTCGTTACCCAAAATTAAAACTTTTATTCGATTAACAATAAAAATATGTGACCTTTTTCAACATTTCTTAAAATTAACAAATTACTAGTTAATTTGCTCCTTTGGGATAACCATTCCAGTACTTCAAGAAGAAAGAGGGAGTATTTCAAGTTGAAGAAAGAGGGAGCGAAAAAAAGTCATTAATAGTCCAGTCAACGAAGGGTTTCGAAAAAACATCAAATCATATAGTTTTGAAATTGATAAACATGTTTGTGAGGGGCTCCTGATAAACATACTAAAAGTCCCCGGTCCTGAGGAGGGGGGGACTTGCGCCACCATCTTGGATTTCACCCCCTCCCCTCTTTAGTTTTTTCTTGAATATCTCGAAAATTATTTAGTTCTAAAATTACAATTGATTTAAAGAATTAAACAGCACAAAATTCCATACAAATATATACTCTTATCTTTCTGCTATCGTTAATAGTTTCCGATGTATTGGGTATCCAAGTTTGCCGCCAACTTGGATTTTATCTCCTTTTTTCAGTTTTTCTGGGATATCTCAAAAACTGTTAAAACTAGACGAAAAATAAAAGCATGTATTTGTAGAGAATTTTACGATCATTAATTTGTTGTATTACATGTAATTGAATAGTTTTAGAGATATTCATAAAAGACTAAAAAAAGGGGTTGAAATCCAAGATGGGAGCAAACTTTGAGACCCATTATCTCAGAAACTATTAAAGAAAGGAGAACAATAAAAGCATGCATTTGTAGGGAATTTTATGCTCTTTAATTTGTTAAATAAAATGTGATTTGAAAATTGAATAGTTTTCCAGATATTCAAGAAAAACTAAATATGGGGGATGAAATCCAAGATGGGGCAAATTTGAGACCGATTATCTCGGAAATTATTAAAGCTAGAAGAATAATAAACGCATGCATTCGTAGAAAATTTCAAGCTCTTTTAATTTGTTGTACCTATTAGTTTTTGAGATATTAAAGAAAAACTTTAAAAAAGGGCTAAAGCAGTTTGCTGAAATCCAAGATTTCAGCAAACTGCGAGACTCATTATCTCGGAAACTATTACAGAAATAAGAACAATAAAAGCATGTATTTGTAGGGAATTTTACCCTCTTTAATTTGTTAAATCAATTTGAATTTGAAAACTGAATAGTTTTTGAGATAGTCAAGAAAAACTAAAAAAAGGGAGGGGGGATGAAATTCAAGATGGCAGTGCAAGCTCCGTCCCCAGGACCGGGAACCTTTACAATGTTCAACAGAAGCCTCTCGCGAACATGTGTACCAATTTTCAAAACTATACGATTTAATGTTTCTTTCAAACCCATAGTTGACTGGACTATCAACTACGAATTTTTACAAATTCATCCATTTTGAGACCAATTATCTTAAAAATTATTAAAGCTAAAAGAAAAATAAAAGCATGCATTGGTAGGGAATTGTACACTCTTTAATTTGTTATATCAATTGTAATTTGAAAACTGAATAGTTTTCGAGATATTCAAGAAAAACTAAAAAGAGGGATGAAATATGAGATGGCGGAGCGAGCCCCCCCCCCC